>CAUYQV010188520.1:0-16205 GCA_963574575.1 Galagoides demidoff
CGCCTGTAGTCCCAGCTACTTGGGAGGCTGAGGCAGGAGACTCGCTTGAGCCCAGGAGTTGGAGGTTGCTGTGAGCTGTGATGCCATGGCACTCTACCCAGGGGGACAGCTTGAGGCTCCGTCTCAAAAAAAAAAAAAAAAAAATTATTTTTGATCTAGACACAGGAAAACCCTTTCAGAATGGACAGTGTCATATAAGAGGGGGATATAGGTGGGTATAGTTGTAATAAGGGTGTGATTTAGAATACTACAGTAGTCCTATCTGTGATTTTGCTTTCTGCAATTCCCAGTTACCTGTGGTCAACTGAAGTAGAAAAATATTAAATAGGAAATTCCAGAAATAAGCAATTCATAAGTTTTAAGTTGTACACCATTTGAAGTAGCGTGCAAAGTATATCCCGCTTGTCTCTCATATCCATGCTGTATAGGCATTCTGCCTATTAGTCTCTTAGTAGCCGTTGGTTACTTCTGCAATATTACAGTGTTTATGTTCAAGAAACCCTTATTTTGCTTAATAATGGCTCAAAAGCACAATAGTGAGGATGCTGGCAATTGAGACATACCTGAGAGAAAAGTTCTTTCATGTGCTGAGATCTGTGGTAAGAATGAATCTTCTTTTCTCTTTTTTTTTTTTTTTTTTTGAGACAGTCTCACTTTGTTGCTATAGTGTGCTGTAATGTCACAGCTCACAGCAAGCTCAAACTCTTGGGCTTAGGCGATTCTCTTGCCTCAGCCTCCCATGTAGGTGGGACTACAGGCGTACCTCAAAACACCCAGCTGTTTTTAGAGATGAAGTCTTGCACTGGCTCAGGCTGGTCTCGAACCAGTGAGCTAACGCAGTCCACCCACCTCAGCCTCCCAAAGTGCTAGGATTACAGGTATAAGCCACCACACCCAACCCATTATAAGAATGAATCTTAGGTGAAATTGTAAACAGTAGTATTGATTGTTATGATTGTTCTATTTTATTAATTTCTTACCATGCCCGATTTATAAATTAAACTTTGCCATAAGTATATATAGGAAAAAACATAGTGTATATATAGTGTTCAGTACTGTCTACAGTTTTAGGCATACACTGGGGTTCTTGGAACATAGACCACATGAATTGGGTGGCCACTATACTTCTTATTTACTCTGAATTGAATATTGAAATAGATATGCCACAAATGTAATGCAACCAACTAAAGTATTTTTAAAATAAATTTTTAATAACTTTTTTTGTTGTTGCCTTTCAGAGCATGTTTTAAGAAATTGCCCCGCATTCTAAGTTTTAATACTATGAGATATACATTTAATATGGTTACGATGATGAAAGAGAAAGTAAATACACACTTTTCCTTCCCATTACGTTTGGATATGACGCCTTACACAGAAGATTTTCTTATGGGAAAGAGTGACAGGAAAGAAGGTAATTTTCCATCTGTTTTTCTTATTTATATTTATTATAAGTCTCCATAACAAAATAGAAAGTTGTAATCAACTACACAGTTAACAGAAAAATTAAATTGAATCATAGGAGGATATTTTTAAAGACCATGTGGCCAATTAGCCAATAAATAGTATCTGCTAAGACTGTGTTCTAGGCATTCTTGTAGGTCTTGCAGAGATAGTAGCAAATAAGATAAACATGATCATTCTCCTTGTGGAGCTTAAATCTAGTTGAGTAAGTCTTATATTAAAAAGTCTTATATTGAAAATAAAAGTATAATATGTTGTCACACAGAACAGTGAATGTACACAGGTTTGATGGAATTAGAGCTTTCATAAGAAAGTAACATTTAAGCAGGGGTGTGAAGTTTAAGAGATTAGGGGATGAGCTCTTAGGTGGGAAGGTGGGGGGATATTGGTTGATGCAATGGGAAAAAACACTTCGTTTATAGGCCATATCAATTAAAATCTTTTATCTTTATTCAATGTATAACCATTAGATGATTTTTAAGCAGGGAGCTGATGTAACCAGGTGGGCATTTGAAAACATTTATTCTGACTATAGCAGTAGAAATGAATTAGAGGATGATGAAAGGAGTAGTGTGCCGGGAGGCCATTAAGCCACACACAGAGAAGATGGTGGCTCAGATGGGAGTACTAGTAGAAATGGGGAGACATGTATGGAACTAATGTCTTGATCGAATAAATAAATGAATCCAATAAAAAGTTATTGAACATCTTTCCACTACATAATATATACTGTTCTTATGATACTGGGAATACAGTGACAACAAAGAACATGATCTGTGCTTTCATGAAGCTTACATTTTAGTTCTGGTAATATGAGAAGAAAAAGAATCCAGAATGACTCAGGTTTCAGGTTTGAGCAGCTGAGTGAGTAAATAGAAGGGTTGGGATATTAAAGAAGGAATAGTTCCAATAAGAATAGGATTGAAATAATCTGTAATATAGAAGGTCTTTGGTTATGTTTATTAGAGCAGTTTGTTTCAGTGTTGTAATAGGAAGGCAAGCAGGTTGCATTGAGTTAAATAGTACTTGGTTCGTAAGTAAGTACTTCCAATTTTTTTTTTTTTTTTTTGCGCAGCTTTTGGCCAGGGCTAGGTTTGAAACCGCCACCTCTTGGCATATGGGGCCAGCACCCTACTCCTTTGAGCCACAGGCGCCGCCCTATTTTCTTCCTTTTTTTTGAGACAGAGTCTCAAGCTGGCACCCTGGGTAGAGTGCTGTGGCATCAAAGCTCATAGCAACCTCTAACTCTTGGGCTTAAGCGATTCTCTTGCCTCAGCTTCCCAGGTGGCAGGGACCACGGGCACCCGCCACAACGCCTGGCTTTTTTGTTGTTGTTGCAGTTGTCGTCGTTTAGCTGGCACAGACCGGGTTCCGATTCTCTAGCCTTGGTGCATGTGGCTGGTGCTGTAACCACTGTGCTATGGGCACTGAGCCAAGATATTTAATACTTTATATTAACATATGATATTTAGGTTGTCCAATTATGCCCTAATACGTGGTTATTTTTCCAGTGTTTATGTAACATGTATCTGACAGTTGTAGGCTGTGGGTAAATAACAAATAGAGTTGTTTTGTACTTATTTTATATATAGAATATCTATAGAGAGAGTATCTGTGCCTAGTTCTAAAAATAAAATATATAATAAATTGATTCTAAGATTGTCACTGCAGTATTCAAAATTATTTCCATTTTATGTAAATCATTTTAGGTTTTAAGGAAGTAGGTGATCATTCGCAAGACACAGAAAGCTATGAGTATGACTTGATAGGAGTGACAGTTCATACAGGAACAGCAGATGGTGGACACTATTATAGCTTTATCAGAGATATCGTCAATCCACATGCTTGTAAAAACAATAAATGGTGAGTTTTAAATATTTTTTCTCTTGGATTTTTAAAGACTTCTGTATTTAAGGTCTAAGTTTATAGTAGTTGTCTCTTCAGACAGGTTTTTAGTTTTCTAAAAACTTACTATAAAAGTAGGAAAATTTTTATGTACTAAGGCGCCAGCCGCATACACCTAAGGTGGCGGGCACCTGTAGTCCCAGCTACTTGGGAGCCTGAGGCAGGAGACTCGCTTGAGCCCGGAGTTGGAGGTTGCTGTGAGCTGTGATGCCATAGCACTCTACCCAGGGGGATAGCTTGAGGCTCCATCTCAAAAAAAAAAAAAAAAAAAGTAGGAAAATGGGCAGACAATATTTTTAAATGAAGATGACTTTTGAAAGATGATATGGGCTCGGCACCTGCGGCTCAATCGGCTAAGGCGCCAGCCACGTACACCTAAGGTGGCAGGTTCGAATCCCTAGCCCGCCAAACAGCAATGATGGCTGCAACCAAAAAATGGCTGGGTGTTGTGGCGGGCACCTGTGGTCCCAGCTACTTGGGAGGCAGAGGCAGGAGACTGGCTTGAGCCCAGGAATTGGAGGTTGCTATGAGCTGTGATGCCATGGCACTCTACCCAGGGGGATAGCGTGAGGCTCCGTCTCAAAAAAAAAAAAAGAAGAAGAAAGATGATATGAATCTGTTCTTAAACTTATGGCTTTCTGAACTCATAAGAATTCAAATAGCATCAGCTTCCCTCAAAAATATGGATACATAAATTTTTGTATACGACCTTAGGAGAGTCATAGACAGTATTCCAAAACTTACCTTATCTGTTCATTCATTCAAGAGCTAGTTACTGCATATTGTCTGTTGGGTGGCCACAAAGTTCTTATCTATTTCAGTTAGAAGTTGTCTGCATGGTGCACCTTACTTTTTTCATCCCATACACATTCTTGTTATCTTTTATCAAGTTGGAAGTCATTAGATGAGTCCCTTAATAGCTGTTTTTTATTCTTAGAAAGGGCCTGGTATGTAGGAACTATATGCACGCTAGGCACTGTTCTAAGTGTTGAAAATATGGCTTTGAAGAAAATGTATAATTGTTAATTGATTTTCAGTTATGAGTTATTTCTCATTCCTCAACCATCATGTCTATGGAGTCTTTTACTTGTTTTATCCATTTCAGTATATTTTGAATCATTTTTTATAATAATTTTTTTCTTTTTTGAAACAGAGTCTCAAGCTGTTGCCCTTGAGCAGAGTGCCATGGCATCACAGCTCACAGCAACCTTAAACTCTTGGGCTTAAGTGATTCTCTTGCCTCAGCCTCTCAAGTAGCTGGGACGACAGGCACCCGCCACAATGCCTGGCTATCTTTAGTTGTAGTTGTCATTGTTGTTTGGCAGACCTGGGCTAGATTTGAACCTGCCAGCTCTGGTATATGTGGCTAATAGCCTAGCCACTGAACTACAGGCACCGAGCTTATAATAAATTTTGAAATAGTATTTTTATCTTTGATAGTTCTCACATGTCTTTTTTTTTGTTTTGTTTCATTTTTGTTTTGTTTAGCAGACCTGAGCCAGGTTCGAATCCAGCAGCCTTCGTGTATGTGGCCAGTGCCCTAACCACTGAGCTGCAGGCACCCAGCCAGTTCTCATATTTCTTATTTTTCCTGTCTGATATCTTTACGTGTTATATTTAGGCAAACTTTTTATTCATTGTTTTTATGAGTTCTTTTATGAATCCTAGTTTGTAATGGATCTTTTAGATTTTTAAGGTGATTATAATTATTTTACAAAATTACATTTTTAATTTCTAATAGATTAGAGGTATAAAAGCAAGAACTTAGAATTTACCTCATAAAATAATAATTTATTTGCAACACATTGGTATATTGGTATATAATCTAAGTATTTAAAATATAGACACAAAGTAGAGATATTCAGTACATACATACTTAATCAATATAATATGCTTTATTTTAGGTATCTTTTTAATGATGCTGAGGTAAAACCTTTTGATTCTGCTCAGCTTGCCTCTGAATGTTTTGGTGGAGAGATGACGGTAAGTTTTAATCTGAAAATATAAATGTTTTGAGCCAGGCACGGTGGCTCACGCCTGTCATCCTAGCACTTGGGGAAGCCAAGGCGGGTAGGTTGCTTGAGCTCACAAGTCTGAGACCAGCCTGAACAAAAGTGAGACCCTCATTTCTACTAAAAATAGGAAAAAAAAAAAAAAAAAACAACAAGGCCAGAGGATCATTTGAGCCCAGTTTGGAGGTTGCTGTGAGCTATAAAACCATGGTACTTTACCCAGGGTGACAGCTTAAGACTCTGTCTCAAAAAAAAAAAAAAGCAAATCTTAAATAGTTTATAACTAATGTCCTGTCATATCGTAAAATTCATACAGTAGAATTACTTAACTTTTAATTGCCATGATAAAATCTAGTATTTACTGGAAGTTTGGTATGTTAGCATTATTCGCTAGACACTAGGACATTTTTGTTATTTCTGCCTTTAGCAGTCTAAGAATGCAAGACATACAGTTAAAAAGCTAAATAAAAGTTCAAGAATTAGATTGCGGTGGCATGAGAGTTATGATTGGATAAATTACTCAGTGATTTATGTGGGACTAGAAGAAAAAGAAATTGCTCTTTATTGACTTACTCTGAATATTTTTGGCAAGAATGTTGACTTGAGCTAAACTTTGAAGAATTCTTCAGTATTAGACTGTCATGAAATTTTTTTTAATACTTTTTTTAAAAGAATTGATCTTTAATGCTTTTTACAACAGCAGCAATCTGGCTAACATTAGTTAATAAGGATAGAAAAAGAACATCTTTATTACATAATTAACAGGACATAAAAGAAGGCAATTAAACTGGCAATTAGTGGGCAATTAGAAAGTTATTTTTTAATTTAATAGCCAGATGATTATGAAATAATCATATAGACTGGATTTTACACCTGATCTTAGCTGAAAGGCCAAGAACTAGTACACATTCTTGATTTTAATAAAGGGCTTCCTCATTGCTTCTTGGTGCTTGTTTACTGTTCTGAAAGGAAAAGGTGTAATAGTCGACTGCAAGCAATTTGGCAACAGGTAGAATAGGAAAGTAAACGTTTAGTTACTTTCTGTAACTAAACAAGTTGCATCTATAAATGTTATTCCTAGAACATTTTCTTTAAAAGTAAAAGGAAGGAAGACAAGAAACTTTGCAAATTTTTTTTTTTAAATAGTTTTTCAAATTGTAGGTCCATTTTATTTTCTTACTCTTCTACATATTTTATGGTACTTTGTGGGGAAAATGTTTTGAATCTTTGTTTTAAAAAATTTCTGCTCTTGGGCAGCGCCTGTGGCTCAAAGGAGTAGGGTGCCAGCCTCATATACCAGAGGTGGCAGGTTCAAACCTAGCCCCAGCCAAAAAAAATTTCTGCTTACAGAATTATTACAATTATTACCCATAATGTTGTCTGTCTGCATCCCTTGTTCCCCCCCACCCAGAGTTCTTTAGAATTACCAATAGAATCTTCATCTCCCTGCTCATTGGGAGATAGCCCTTCATTTCTTAGAAGCCCCACCACTGAACTCTTCATATTCACCTGCCCACTTGCTTCTGTATGGTACTATCTGCAGGATCCCTTTGTCTTACAGACTTTCTTCTCATACACAAATCTCAGGCCTTTACTGATTGTTGCCCATGGTCTCCTTCTTTTGTTTCCATCATTTTTTCAACTGTCTTTTCCTTTAGTTTTTTTGTGTGTGATGTTTTTAGTGACTGTTAGCTACTTCTTTCGATGTCACCCATCTTTTAATGAGTAAGTTGCATTACTTAAAATGTATATTAAAATATCTCTTTTATCTGAAATAGTAATTTATTACTCCGTGGCTCAAAGTTTTATTTGTAAGGCACTGGTGAAGGAACAGATGGATAGTATTTTGACATTTCAAAATAAATTACAAGGCCAGTCACAGTGCCTCATCCCTGTAATCCTAGTACTCTGGAAGGCCGAGGTAGGTGGATTACCTGAGCTCACAGGTTGGAGACCAGCCTGAGCTAGAGTGAGACCCCCATCTGTAAAAATAGCTGGGACCCAGTTACTCAGGAGGCTGAGACAAGAGAATCACTTGAGCCCAGGAGTCTGAGGTTGCTGTGAGCTATGACACTACAGCACTCTATGGGGGGTAACAAAGTGAGGCTCTGTCTCCAAAAAATAAAATAAAATAAATTACAGCTTCATACTGGTGAAATTATTTGTTTCTCATAACGTTACTGAGAATGAAGAGTTTAAGTTCAGTTTTTTGTTTTTTTTTTTTGAGATGGAGCCTCAAGCTATCCCCCTGGGTAGAGTGCCATGGCATCACAGCTCATAGCAACCTCCAACTCCTGGGCTCAAGCGAGTTTCCTGCCTCTGCCTCCCAAGTAGCTGGGACCACAGGCGCCCGCTACAACGCCTGGCCATTTTTTTTTTTTTTTTTTTTGGTTGCAGCCATCATTGTTGTTTGGCGGGCCCAGGCTGGGGATTCGAACCCGCCACCTTAGGTGTACGTGGCTGGCGCCTTAGCCAATTGAGCCACAGGCGCCAAGCCAAGTTCAGTTTTTAATTTCCATTTATTTATCACATTTACAAAAATTAGAACCAGGCCAGCTCTTTCCTTACAATACCTTCTTCGTCCGTTTTATTTTGTTATAGTAAAGTTTTGTGTCTCAATTTTATAGTATTCCCTATCTAAAAGACATTTAAAAAAAAAATTAAGTGTAAAAACAATATCACGTGTGGTAGGATATATTGGCCAAATCTATGAAACATACAGTATATTTATGGATACAATGCTATTTGAAAAGTATTTAGAAAGTTACTATGAAGTCTGGAAAGCTGTTTATGTATATAGATAATAGCTGACTGTACTCATTCTTTGAAGAAGTAAAACTTTTGTGTTTATTTTGTTTTTTTTGTTGTTTGTTTTATTTTAAACAGACCAAGACCTATGATTCTGTTACAGATAAATTTATGGATTTTTCTTTCGAAAAGGTGAACATTTCTTTTATATACAAAAAATTTTGTATTGTTTTTTTCTTCAGCATTGTTCATTTTTAGAGTTATACCTTGTCAAAATGAAAATCTACTTTTTCTCTTGCTTCTTAAAGACACACAGTGCTTATATGCTGTTTTACAAACGCATGGAACCAGAAGAAGAAAATGGCAGAGAATACAAATTTGATGTTTCGTCAGAGTTGCTAGAGGTATAAATTCACTTGACTTGAGCAGTAGTTTAAAAGTATGTTTAAGTATTTATGTAAAGAATACCATAATGTAAGAATAGGCTTTACAACATTAAGATCCAAAGTAGACTTTGAGAGTATTTAACAAATAATGTTGGTAATGTGGACATACGTGAATGAAAAATGAATGAGAGTGAAGAGAATGGAAAATAATTATCACTGAAAAAGAAGAAAAGTAAGAAAAGACAAAGAGTTGATGGAATTAGGGTGAGCGTACAAGAAACTTGTGTTGGTGGTCTTCTGCTTCTTAGATTGGGTGATGGCATACTAGAATTCCTTCTGTTATGCTTTGTGATCCAGACACATAGACTTGAGCATGTAATATATTTGAAATGATTTAAAATGTATTTTAGGCAGCATTCACTCGCTCCCACCTGTAATCCCAGTACTTTGTGAGGCCAAAGTGAGAAGATCCTTTGAGGCAGGAGTTCAAGGCAAGCCTGGGCAACATAGACCTCATCTCTGTAAAAAATTTAAAATATAGTTGGATGTGGTGGCACATGCCTATAGTGCCAGCTACTCAGGAGGCTGACACATGAGGATCCCTTGAGACCAGGTGTTCAAGGCTATAATGAGTTATGATCCCACCAATGCACCCCAGTCTGTGTGATAGAACATGACCTTGTCTCTAAAAATATATAAGTAAATAAAACATACATATTAAAAAATAAACAGGAGGTAAACATGTGGCACATACTTATAATCCAAGCACTTTGGGAAACCAAGGCAGGACGATAGATTGAGGCCAGAAGTTCATGGCTAGCCAGGGCAACATAACAAGACCCCTCCTGACCCCCATTTCTAAAAACATTTAAATATTAGCTAGATGTGGTGTGGTGTGCCTATAATCCCAGCAACTCAGGAGGCTGAAACTGGATGATTGCAGTAAGTTATGATGACACTGCTGTACTATAGCCCAGGCAACAGAGTAAGATCCTGCTTTGGGAAGAAAAAAAAGGCGGGGCATCTTGTTTATAGTAATAAGGCTTTATTTGTTTCATAATCTAGCAAATGATAATAATACATTATTAAATAAATAACACAATTGTGTTGTGTCAATGTTATGAACTCACTCAGCCAAAAGTATAGAAGTAAATCTTCTTCACAAAGGGATACCTGATTAAAATGTATTCTTCCATCCAGATAATTCAGCTTTTCTTGTCTGAATTTTAAAAATGTATATTTTTTTGTACTGTTGGGGTCAGGTCTTAAAACTGACTGGGTTTTCCCAAATACTTTTAACTGGTATCTTGCCTACCCATGTGTTAATTGTAAAAAGCCAAGAATATTCCATTTTTTCAATTCCTTGAGTTGGATTTATTAGCAGAATTACTACTACTGATTATAGGTGGCTTCATTAGAACTTGGAAGCTTCTAAGCCTCCCTGTACGAAAATTTATCTTTGCCATCATCATAACTACAGTTAAATGGTGGATTACCAAAGCTTTTTGCTCCTGGAATATTTGGACAAATCTAGATCTTACCTTATGTGAGAACTGAAAAATATATAATGTCAAACAGAACGCTGTGAAGTAAAATGAAATTTTAAATAAAACCCTTGATGTATATTGTTTATTTACATCAGTAGTTCTCAGACTTTTTTGTCTCGACTATTTTCTTAAAGGTTACTGACAACCTTAATGAGGTGTAGTTTTGTTTTGTTTTTTAATATAGGTTGAAATGTGGTTATCTCTAACAATATATCATATTAAGAATTAAAACAACATTACTTCTCAGCCTTTTGGCTAAGATTGAGAGTAGGAATTAAAACACAGATTTAAAACTTTGTCTAAACTTTGCCTTATACAGCTATCTGACTTTTAATTTTTAAAATACTAAGGGGGTTCAATGTATCACTTTTGTAGTGCTTGAGTCACAGCTACAGGTTTGCCCATAAATGGTGTTCATTGTACCCATTAGGTAGGTGTTTGTCCCACCCCTTACCCCCTCCCGATTTCTATTGAGTTTTACTTCCAGCTGTGCACATGTGTGCTTATTGGTTAGTTCCAATTTAATAATGAATAAATATGGTGTTTGTTTTTCCAATCTTTACTTAAATTATTTTTTTCTTTTCTTTTCTTTTCTTTTTTTTTTTTTGTTAAATCATAGCTCTGTACATTAATGTAATTATGGGGTACAAGTGCTGGTTTTATATACAATCAAACCAGTTAACATAGCCTTCACTGCATTTTCTTAATTATTGTGTTAAGATGTTTATATTCTACCCTTAGTAGATTTCTTTTTTATTATTAAATCATAGCTGTGTACATTAATGCAATCATAGGGTACAATGTGCTGGTTTTATAGACCATTTGAAATATTTTCATCAAACTTGAAAATATTAACCATCAAAATTGTAAAATTTTTTAATTCATATAAAAATAATAAAAATAAACCCATTATATGCTAACATAATATTTTATAAATAATATATATTTTCTAAATGAAATAATTCTGTGAGAAAAGTAGCTCTGTTTTACTTTTTTTTAAGTCTTTTTTTTTTAATATCTAGTTTAACAGAAAATAGTTGGATTCTCATATATAACACCTGGTTCTGACTTAGTTTAGCCAGCTGGGGAGGCAAGTAGAGGTAATTGAAAATCTTTAGTGGAAGATGAAAGATAAGATTCGAACTTTATTTCATTTCAAAATGAAGCTACATCTAAACTTCCAGGCCGGATGCAGTGGCTCATGCCTATAATCCTAGCACTCTGAGAGACTGAGGTGGGTGGATTGCTTGAGTTCACAAGTTCGAGACCAGCCTTCATGAATAAAAGCAAGACCCCGTCTGTATGGCCGTCATAGCTCACAGCAACCTCCAACTTGGGCTCAAGCGATCCTCTTGCCTCCACTGAGCTGTGACACCATCGCACTCTACCCAGGGTGACAGCTTGTGACTCTGTCTCAAAATTAAAAAGTAAACTTCCAAAACGTAGGCGTATAATGCTAAGATAGTAAAGCAAATAATCACAACATCATTCTAGATAAAAGTAATGTTGTAGAACTGACAAAAATGTATGTTTAAGTTATTCAGAGAGGTAGAGGAAGGCAAACACAACAGTATTCCTACAGGCCTACCTAATGTCAGAAATAATTATTTTTCATTATTTTTATGAAGTAAACAAAATCACCTCTAGGTCTGCAAATCTGAATTAATTTTTTTTTATTTTACCAGCTTTTGAACTTAACCTTTTCTATTATAACCTATTCTTACCAAATGCGATATGACTTACCTTTTATTCATTTATGTGCTTCCTGTTCAGACAGATAGGATTTCAGAATTCTTTCAAAATCTTTATAAATACATTAAAAGCCCTATGATTATTTGAGGTAGCCAGATACTTAATAATTAAATGAGAATACATTTAATAATTGCATAAAAGTAGTTATTAAAAGGAGGAATGAATTTTAGTACATGTACTTTTTGTTTCTGTTATGGTTTTTAAGAAAAAAAATTTTTTTTTGGTCTAAAAAAATACTGGTAAAATGTAATGAAGTAAGCTTCTTTCTGATATATTGACATTTTTCTTTTCAGTGGATTTGGCATGATAACATGCAGTTTCTCCAAGACAAAAATATTTTTGAACATACATATTTTGGGTACGTTTGGTAAATTTAGTAGATTTTTTTATATAAATTTTTTAAAGATCTTGTTCTGTAAAACTTTCATATCATTCATTCTTTTTAAATTCTAGGTTTATGTGGCAGTTGTGTAGTTGTATTCCCAGTACATTACCAGATCCCAAAGCTGTGTCCCTAATGACAGCAAAGGTAATCAATTTATAAACTTCAGATAATTTTGTCAAAATGTATTACTTTAAAATAATTAAATTTTTTTTGCTTAATTTTATCTTTTCTCATAGTTAAGCACTTCCTTTGTCCTAGAGACATTTATTCATTCAAAAGAAAAGGTATGTGTTTCATATTGTGGATTTTTGTATCATTTATGGTATTTATAGATATCTTTTGGAGTTTTTTTCTCTTTGGTTCAAAAGTCATTATGTCTTTACTGACATTCTTTTTTTTTCTTAAGCCCACAATGCTTCAGTGGATTGAACTATTGACCAAACAATTTAATAACAGTCAAGCAGCTTGTGAGGTGAGGTGACGAATTCAAAAAACAGTACCTAGATTATTTTGGTTTTTTATTCTTAACTGAAATGCTTTAGCATTGTTTTATCTCTTGTAAATTATGGGGGGGTTATTAAATTGTCTATAAAAATATTTTGATGATTATAATTTATGTATGAAATCCATTACACTGATTAAATAATTGATTATTTTAGAAGCTGTGGGGTTTTTTCCCTTCATTAAATGGAAGAAAAAATTATAGAAAATTCAGATATTTCTTAACTACTTTTGTTTTTGTTTTCCAGCTTTATTGAGGTATACTTGACAAAACTTGCATATATTCAAGGTTTACAATGAGATGATTTAGTGTACATGTACATTGTGAAATGATTACCACAATCAAATTAATACTTTTATCACCATGTAGTTACACGTATGTGTGAGTGGTGAGAATACTTTAAATGATAAAATACTACTAATTATAATCACGAAGATGTACATAAAATTTCCAGAATTTATTTTATAGCTGAAACTTTGTACTCTTTGGCCAACATCTCACCATTTCCTCCACCCTTCTTGTAACTACTTTCAAATGCAGTTGGAAAATATTTTAAAACACCGTTCACCATGCTTGCACACACACAGCCCATACATCTCAATAGGTTAGTTCATGTTCAATTTTATATCCCCCCATTTTGAGAGAGATGCATCCGTAAGGATAATCTCTTTACAGGTACTCAGAACTCAGTTGTATTTTGCCATCTTAATATTTATAATTTTTGATTAGCAACCAAAGATTTGTGAACCTACCTAGGAATGTAAGTCTATGAATTTTCTAGAGGTAGAACATGGCACCATACAACAGATGAAATTATATAGTTTAAGATTTTTTTTTTTTTTAGTTTAAGATTTTTTACTTATTGATTATACCTTGTAATAGAATAAGGGAATCTAATCATCAGAAATTTCAAGCATAAAAATATAACTTTTTAACACTTCATAATAAAAATTTGGAAGCAAACACAGAAGTAGAAAGTTAAAGTGAACTATCATGTTACTGATACACAAATAAAAGTATTATTTTATTCTTTTTCATCTGTTGCTATCCCCTCATGCCTTTTTTTTAGCTGAAGTGTTTTAAAGCAAACCCAGGTATCATATAATGCATCCATAAACAGTATATATTTATAACAGGTGAAACCTTTTAAAATAAATATATAACCACAATTGTACTCCTGGTAAAATTAGAAACAATTTCTTGCTATCATCCAATACACATTCTGTGTTCATTTTCCTCTAATTATATTTTTTTTAAAAATCTTTTTTTTCAGTTGGTTTGTTTAAAATAGTGTTCAGATAAGGTCCATGTTTTGCATTTCTTTGTCTTTTAAATCTCTATTTATCTACACTAGTTACTTTCTTTTTCTCCATGGCATTTTGTGTCATTTGTTCTGCAGGATTTCCCACATGCCTTGACTGATTGTATCTCCCTAGTGTTGCTTAAAATGTTCCTCTGTTCCTTCCCCCGCTCAGAACTGTTTAATAGATCCACAGTGTTGATTAGATCATATTTGTTTTTAAATAGAAATAAAATGGATCAGGTGAATGTGATGGCTCACACCTATAATCCTAGCACTTTGGGAGGCCAAGGTGGTAGATTGCTTGAGCTCACCCAATTGAGACCAGCCTAAGCAAGACTATCTCCAAAAAAAAAAATTAGCCAGACTTTGTGGTGGGTACCTGTAGTCTTAGCTACTTAGGAGACTGAGGCAAGAGGATCACTTGAGCCCCAGAGTTTGAGGTTGCCCTGAGCCAAGACTCCACAGCACTCTACCGAGGGTGCCAATATAAGACTATGTCTCAAAAAAAAAAAGAAAAAGAAAATGCATCATACTCAGATCTTATATTATGAATAAGATCAAAAAATTCTGCAGTGTGATATTTATGAGGGAAATGGGATTTCATTTTATTATAATAAGGACCTCAGGATGCCACCGTCAGTTGGTGTACCGTGATGTAAGTGACATCTGTGGGGTTGTATAATGAGATGACTTTCATTATGATCTTAGATTTTGGATTTTTTAACAATTTGAGAGTGTTTTGATAAGAACTTAAAATAATTGGAACATTGACTAGAAGTAAAACCTTGTGTGATTTTTATCTTATTTAACAAATACTGGATAAACATTAAAAGTCATGCTCTGATTTCTTACAGTGGTTTTTAGACCGTATGGCTGATGATGACTGGTGGCCAATGCAAATACTAATTAAGTGCCCTAATCAAATTGTGAGACAGGTAAGAAAAAACATATTCGAAAAGAATTATTTGAGTAAGTGGCTTTCAATTTAATTGCTCTAAATTTGCTTGTGAACATGTCTTATTCTAGCTAGCACTGCAAATAGTTTGAAAAAATCTATCTCCTATCATAAATCATTCTGCTCTTGCTTTCATTAGGTTCTTTTAACATCAGCTATCACTCAAATCAGGAGGTTAAAATTATGTACACTTCTTGCATATAAGAAGATGGGCTGTAACTTCCTCTTCTTCCAGATACTACTCTAGATGCTTCAAAAGTTGGACTAATCCTTTTTTACGTCCTTAGATATTCTGACCATGGTAGGGTACTGTGATAGCCCAGAAAAGTTAAATGAAGTCTTTCAGCCAGAGACTCCATCTTCCAGTAATTCACCAAAATGACAGACACAAAGGGAAAGAGGAGAGGCATCTAACTCTAGGTCTTTTAGAAAACATGGAATTGTTACTTTGGCCACATATATGGGAATCTACATGAAAGGTTATATTGTAGATATTAAGGGAATGGGTACTATTCAAAAAGGCATGCCACATAAATGTTACCATGGCAAAGGTGGAAGAGTCTACAATGTTACCCCACATGATGTTGGCATTGTTGTAAATAACCAAGTTAAGGGCAAGATTCTTGCCAAGAGGATTAATGTTCATATTGAGCATACTCTTAAACCAAAATAGCTTCCTAAAATGTATGAAGGAAAATGATCAGAAAAGGAAGGAAGCCAAAGAAAAAGGTACCTGGGTTCAACTGAATCATCAGCCTGCTCTCCCCTGAGAAGCACAGTTTGTAAGAACCAATGGAAAGAAGCCTGAGCTGCCAGAACCTATTCCCTATGAATCCATGGCATAATAGGTATGCCGCATGGCACTTATGAGAGCCGGTGGGAAGGGGTGTAAGGTACTGAAACCTATATTCCTTATGAATTCATGGCATAATAGGCGTAGCATGCTTTGTCACAGCCAATGGAAAGGATCCTGAGCTGCTGGAACCTCTTCCTGTGAATTCATGACATAATAGGTGTAAAAAATAAAAGGCTAGTGTAAAAATGAAAAGAAGAAAAAAGAAAAGTTAAATGAATAGAATGTAACTCATATCTTTGACTAAGTCTAAACTCTTTTTTTTTTTCTTTTTAATTTTTTTATTGAATGATAACTATGTACATTAATACACTTCTGGGGTACAGTGTGGGGTTTTCACATGCAATCTGAAATACTTCCATCAAACTGATCAACACAGCCTTCATGTCATTTTCT
>CAUYQV010188526.1:0-11671 GCA_963574575.1 Galagoides demidoff
CAGAAGTGTGTGTTGTGGGGTTCATTCGTGTGTGTGTGTATGTACAGCAGGTATACACAACTCTTAGTTTTTGCTCCCTAAGAACAGTAGCGATGAGGTTCGCTGTCCATAAACTAACCCCATAGAAAGTTTTCGAAGCCCAAAGCAGGGAGAATAAACAAGTCTTAGCCTCGCTTCACTGGTAGAATTACTACTAATAACTGAGCTCTACAGATGTTTATTATAAGCCAGGACGTGAGCTACATACATTTCATAGAACATATAATTTCCCCAAAGCTGTCAAGTAGGAATTCTCACTTTCCTTGTTTTTTGCGTGAGGCAACCGAGGCTCAGAGAGGTTCCATATCTGAGCAGACTATGGGCATTTTAGATTTTACAAATGCCTTCTATCATGTCTCCCCCTAACCAGAGGACAGGGGGATCTGACCGGCGTGGGGAGCTTGCCTTGCCTCAGCTCCATGCTCGTTCAATAAACTTATCACAATTTTCCCACTGTTACACATTTTTCTTATAAAAGAAATATTTTACTTATGAAAGTAAAATATTTATTGGAGGAAAATTGGACAATTCGGATAAGTATAAAGAAGTGCATTAAATCACCCAGAATCCCATCAATTAGGCAATTTCTTTAAAAATGACTCTACTGCTTCTACTTCCTATAAAAATACAATCCACTTTTATAGGTTCTCTGCTCCCACCGAGTCCCATTTTAAATGCACGTCTGTTTCTATTAAACATAAGATGATTTCAATTTAAGTTTTATGTAAGAATAGACTCTTTGGTGTGAACAGAATTGTCTAATATTTGAAATGCGTTCACTTAGTGAATGGTTAACATGCCAAGAAAAAAAGATTAAGACACAATAAAAAGTGGTGGTGGTGGAATTTTCTTTTAACAGTCTCTGATGAGTTTTTACTTGCATCCTGAAAAAGTCTTTTACACTCTTTTATTGAGATGCCACGAAGTCACTGGGGCTGAGATTTACTGATGTTAATATGCCCTTCAGTAAGGCTAAATGCAAGTATGAAAGGCTCATGAGGCTCCTTTAGACGTCGAACTCCTGTTGGTTGCTGGGCTCCCGTCATAAATGGCTCCTTGATGGAAGAAGCTAACCAACAGGTCAGAGAATGGCAACACGGGCAGGAGAAGACTTTTTTTGGCAGTTCTTTGTGTTTTTTGAGTGATCAAGTGATATAAAGATAAGTGGATTGTAAGTGTACGTATTATCATTCATTGTGAGTTTCCACCCCTTAATGTATAATCTTGCAAATGATGAACTCCGCAGTGTCATTGTGGCACTGTGCAATTATCTAATAGGGAAGTGAGAGTGGCCCTGTTTTTTGAGTAGCACTCGCCAGGTCAATTAATTAAACGAGTGCAAATGCCTTCAAGTGGGAGATTCAGATCCAAGCCAGGCAATCCCATGAGATCAGACTATAAGAAACTAGAAAATGAAAGGATATGAAGAGAAATTAAAGGGAGATGATTTCAAAGAAATCACAAGGAATTATAATTCTGTCCTCTGCACACAAATTTAAGATCCATGTGAAATCCACATTGCTTTAACCAATGTGGTAAGTTACTGAGGCCCCTTCCCTCTCTATTGCTTAGGTACTTAACTATGGAGTATCTCTCTCTCCATTCAAGTTCCTTTGGGTCAAGGAAACTAATCTTTAAAAGGGGGTGTTTTGCAGTTTATATACACTCACCTTATTAATTTGGATTTAAGAATAAAAGAAATAACTATTTGTTTCCTAGACACTTAGTTTTTAATTAATGTGTGCTTCTTGCTGATGGGAAATTCAGCTTCACTTATAATATTTGAGACCATAAACAGGGTAATTTTTTTTTCTTGAGACAGATTCTCACTCTGTTGCCCAGCACAGCTCACAACTTCAAATTCTTGGGCTCAAGCCATCCTCTTGCCTTAGCCTCCCAAGTATTTGGGACTACAGGAACCTGTTGCAATGCCTGACTAGTTTTTCTATTTGTCAAAATGTGGTCTTCGGTGGCACCTGTGGCTCAAAGGAGTTGGGCGCTGGCCCCATATGCCGGAGGTGGTGGGTTCGAACCCAGCCCCAGCCAAAAACTGCAAAAAAAGAAAAAAGAAATGTGGTCTCGCTCTTGCTCAGGCTGTTCTCAAACTCCTAAGCTCAGGCAATCCACCTGCCTCGGCCTCCCAGAGTGCTAGGATTATAGGTGTGTAAACCACTGCAACAGGGAATTAATTCAGAGAATGTAAGGTATGTTTAATCATCCAGCATGATTCCTTGCTTCCTCCCTTTAAAAAAATCTCTTTATTAAAACAATTGGGCAAAACTTCAGAATAGCCTAATGTTAGATCACGGAAAAACACGATTCAAAAAACCAAAGAAGAGTTAAATGAAATTAGGCATAGGACTTATGCCTAACTTGTGTCTCCTGTGGGACACCTCCGGGCTGCATGAAATCCACCAGAAATTGTTTATGCCCAGCAATTGATTGTGGAGCCATATACTAGTTTTGTATGCCCGTTCCTTCTGCCTTCTTTGCCTCTAGGTCTCTGCTTGCCTCTCGAGCTGTCTTCTTCCCTCATATTTTCCTCAAAGTGAAATCTCGCTCCCTCCTTGATTTCTATACCCCCAATAACAAGTTATTTACAGGGAACAATTTTCCGAACATTCTAAGGGATACCAGGAAGGGGTTACCCTTGCCTTATTCCACCTCTTTTCTCCTCTTCCCTTTCCCTCTCTTCTCTACTGACCCCTGGACACCCAGTCTAGTGTGTGGAGCAATTTCGCTGCCTTGTCTTAAGCCCTGGAACACCAACATCTCATAGATGGCAAAGAGTGGGGTTGGAGGGAAGGGAAGGGCTTCACTTCTTCCCAGAAGACCTGATCAGTGCATTTTCCAAGCCAGCTTTCTCTTGGAGATAATCTTTTATTGAGGTGTATTTTTCAGCAGATGTTACTATTTTTGCTTAGATTTTAAGTCTTGACTTCATTGACTTTTGACAAACATTCACAGGGTTCCTCCACATGGATCAGCCATTTGTGCCTTTTTATTGCTGAGCGGAATTCCAGGTATGGATATTCTCTGGGTGATGGACATTTACAGTGTTTAAAAATATGGGTTAAAACGAAAAAGCTGATCTGCGAAAGTAGGTGTATGTTTAAATACGTAAGAAACCGCCGTGCAGCTTTCAAAGTGCTTGTACCATTTTATGCTCATATAGGAAATCTAAGAGATGTCGAATTGTTGCATATTCTCTCCAGCCCTTGGCGTTGTCAGTCTTTTAAATTGTCGTCATTTTACGGGATGCATAGTGGTGTCTTATTCTCTTGAAGAGAAATTTTGATGCTAGCTATTAAGATAGCTAAATTTTCTCTACTTTCTTACAAAGCCAGACTTCAAAGGTTATTAACCACTGCTTGATATAATCCCATTATTATCCAGTTTTGTGAGCAAGTAATTTACTCTGAAGTTTTCCTTTTATCAAAAAGACCTCAGAATTTTGGCTCGTGGTTCTGGAATTATTAGTTGTGAACTAAAAGCCCCACCTGTAGTTTTCTTTGTAAGTAATAATTTTTAATTGGCTGTTTAAAAATTCTTTTTAGAGAGTCCATGTCTTTTCAAGGTATGTACTAAAATATTTATAAATGAAATTGCATGATAAATGAGATTTACTAAAAAACAACCCGGAGTAATGGAGTATTGAGCATCAATGGGGGTTTGGTTAAAACAAATTGGTCACAAGTTCCTTATTGTTGATTCTGGATTTAGGTACAAAGGATTCTACTTGTATATATGTTTACATTTTTTCCTTCATAATAAAATAAATTTTAAAATTTTGTTTATCTAATAAGCATTCTCATTATAAAATGAGAAAATACAGGCTGGGTGTGCTGGTTCATGTTTGTAATCCTAGCACTCTAGGAGGCTGAGGTATGTGGATTGCTTGAGCTCAGGAGTTTGAGACAAGCCTGAGCATGAGAAAGATCCCATCTCTAAAAATACCCAGGCATGGTGGTGAGTGCTTGCAGTCGCAGCAGGAGGCTGAGGCAAGAGGTTCACTTGAGCCCAAGAGTTTGAGGTTGCTGTGATCTCTGATGCCACAGCACTCTACCGAAGGCAACAAAATGAGACTCTGTCTGAAAAAAAGAGAGAGAAAATACAAGCTGATGAAAATCGTTATTGGAGACAATACAGGTAAACATTTTCACCTTTCTTGGCAGGGGCTCATGGGGGATGGTAACCTGCACTGAGCATTGTAATGGGTCAATAAAACCAAAAAGGAAGGCCAAGAAACACAATCAGGTGGACAACTGTGGCCGCACATGGCAGGAAGATGCAATTTGGGTAAGAGAATTATGGGAAAAAAGCAAGAGGACAAGCAAAAACGCGAAGGGGGGTGCAGGTGAATAGGTTTTCACATGCTCTCCACAGCTGGCCAATAAAGGCGTGGCTGTATGGGACTCAGGATAGAGGCAGAAAAGAGGGGTGGGGCCGAGGGGAAAGACAGTGCAGGGGTAGACTCTGAGTGCAGAGGTACAGGGCCAGGGTCCTACCCTGTTGTAGTTAGGATGCAATATTGTCTCCTATCTTCCTTGTAGACAGAACCCAGAAGGAAGAAAGAATCACCAGTCATAAAATTTTGCATTGCACATAAGGGGAAAATACCTCTGGTCTCTTGTGAAAGTAATTTTTTTTTCCTAACACATAGGTAATGGGGGATACGTGTACATATATATACACACATTTACACATGGGGGATATAGATATCTATATAGATATATATATAGATATCTATATCCCCCATGTGTAATGGAGAAATGTCTTCAGGGATGCTGACAGATGGTTCAACCACTGTAGGAAAACATTCTGAGCCCTCTAGCAAGGGTGGATGAAGAAACAAACAAACAAACAAACAAACAAGCCCAAACCTTTAGACAGTCTGTGCATTACTGTGAAATATTATTGGGTCCGACCCCTTTCAGCTCTTTGGCCCAATTCCTTGTCCGGGCCTCCTTGCTACCCCCTTGGGGCTCAGGCTGACTTTCAGTGATTAAGGAGAACAGCCTTTTCTTCCCCTCACCCCTGTGGTCTCCGCAATTCTCTCTTTCTATGTTCTCCCAATCTGTGAAAACACAAAGGAAGAAAAATAGTGAGCTGATAATTGAGTAGCTTGCTAAAAGCAATAACTTCTCCCTCTCTGATGAAATATTTCCCGTCAGGAATTTGCCTGCCTGGTGATCTTTAAAGATTAATTTGAAAGAACAGAGAATTTAGATCTACTGGGGACTTTAGACACTCTCTAGTCTGATTTCTTCCCTTCGCAAGTAAGGAAACTGAGGTCCACTGGAGTTAGAGGACCTTGCCCAGGGACCCCAGCCACTTATGGCAGACCCATGACATAAACCCAGTCTCCTGGTTGTGCCAAACCACCTTGTCCCTGGGAGAAGGCCACCAGCTCCTATCCCAGCTGGCTGGTTCCCTGCAGCTTTTATTCACTGGCCTTGCAATACGGGGTTCCTCTTTTATATAGATCATGTTCTTTTTCACAGAACTTAACTTTTATCAACAATTTCAGAAGAACAGTTGGAAATTTGGAT
This sequence comes from Galagoides demidoff, assembly GCA_963574575.1. Taxonomy (NCBI): domain Eukaryota; kingdom Metazoa; phylum Chordata; class Mammalia; order Primates; family Galagidae; genus Galagoides; species Galagoides demidoff. Next base: position 5,592 of record CAUYQV010188526.1, read on the forward strand.
ATAAAAGTGATTTTGGAATAAGCTTGGTGCAGAGCAAAGAGGGAAATGACAGAAGTGGCAAGTGGCTGCTGTTGTTTGTGTCTCTACTCAACTACTCAGGGGTGAATTCCTTCATACCACATCCCTCCAAATCTTATCTTTTATCCTTCTGAAGATGATGAAACCCACCAAATTTACTGAGCAGTAATGCTAAAGCACACGGTCATGTCACACAGGTCCCAGGCATCTGGCCCTCATCCCAACAATCGCTGGAGGAAGAATGTGGCCCCTAGCAGGGGCCACAATCCTGTTCTGTGCACTGTTGGGAGCTGGTGGACTTCAGAAGCCCACATGCAGACTAAGGGGGGCTTAAACTTAAACGCATATAAGAATCATCTGGGGAGATTGGTACTCATACAGATTCACGGGCCCCAGCCCTAGAAATTCTAACAGAGTTGGAGAAAGAAGGGTAAAAATGTGCAGAGTGGGCCTTAAGTTTGGGTTTTCGGCAGGCCTGGGAGAGGGCTCTGGTACAGATGACCCCTTTCTGCCCTTACCACTGTGTGGTGATAACCTGTTTTTATTAACACCCTTCTAAACAGCCTTTGTAGACACTTTTCCCCCTAATCTTTCCTGTCTATGAATTTTTCTTACCAGTGATATACTGTCTGCTTTGTGATATTTATTTATGTGCAATGACTTTTTGGAAGGCCACAAACTATTGTAATAGCCATGAATTTTTGGTCCCCTTAAAGACTCAATTTTCACCTTGTTGGGAATGGATGCCTTAGACTAAGGAAAAATTGGTGTCAAAAAAAAAAAAAAAGTGAGCTTTAGAGTTGAAGGAAGTGGATTCAGATCTTGATTGCAATTTTTGAATGTGTACACCTAGCTTCAGTGTCTGATCTACAGAAACAGGGAGAATGATAATACTGTCCTCATGTGAAACTAAGAAGCGCTTGCATGTAGCATTACAACATCAAGCATCTTCTAGATGCTTTGCACCATTTCACCAACGATCCAATGAGCTACATATAAGATCAACTTCACAGACAAAGGAACTGGGAGACAGAGAGGTTTTTAAAAAATCTTGCTGTAGAATATGCAACCAGGAAGAGATGGATGGGAGAGCTGGGATTAAGTAATCTGAATCAGCAGTCTGATTTTAACCACCACCTTAAACCTTATCTTAACGCATTAGCAGCTGAGGTTAGATCTTGCTCTGTGAGTAAGAATGTGTTGTCTATAACTCATATAGCTTCCCAGGGTTACCTAGCACTTGGTTGGTAATTACATCTTCAGATGTATAATTCCAAATGAGTGTTTTGAACATCTAGGATGAGGGTTTTCTACTGGAAATGGGGGGGGGGGGTGGGAGGGAGTCATTCCTCTACAAGAGATCAATTTTATGTATTTCCTTTAATATAGTAAATACCTGTAGTAGTTCAGAAATAAATATCTGATGTAATTCTCTATTAAAGTAAATAAAATAGGCTGTGACTTTATTACTAATATTTGCATTGACCTTTTCTAGGAAATCATAAAAACTGTGTTTTTTAAACTTTCAGATTCGTATGAGGGTATATACAATTAGCTTACATATTTTGCATTTGTAAGGTTAAAGTTTGAGTTGTAGTTGTGTCCTTTGTCTAGGAAGTATGCAATGTACCAGTTGGGTGAGAATTTACCAAACCCCCTCCCCCTAACTTGAATTTAATTGAATTTTTCATAAAAACTGTGTTAACAGAGGAGATAAAACCCAGTACTAAGTTTTTGTGAGTTTATGAAATTTCTTTTGGACACATTCTTACTCACAAAGCAAGATCTAACCATAAAGACACACAATTAGAGAATTTCAATGCTAACAAGGCTAACTCAGGTCTATTTAAAATAAAAGTTCATTCTGTATCTTACTGTCTTCTTTGCATGATGTACTAACTAATGGTAAAAAAAAAACCAACTAGGTTTATTTAGAATAAAAAAACAGAATTGGTTTATTTAGAAGAGACTTTCACTAAGTCAGTATATATTGGTGGGCCTACATTACACTACAAGACAAATCAAAACAGACATTCTCTGCTCTCATCAGATTTACATTTGGGTGCCAAGGATTTTCATTAAACAAATCATCATAGAAATAACTTTAAAAGTGATAATGTTGGAAAAGAAAAATAGATGATGATGCTGTAAGAAAGTATATTGTAGGGACTCATTTAAACTGAGACGTAGTCATCATGAGAGAGATACATGGCTATCAGAAGTTGAAAAAGTGATTATTTTGTAGGATAAGGATGTGTAGAGGACATTTAATGAAAATGTGACTCTATAGAAAGGCCCAAATCCATGCAAACATTCTACACATGCAGAAATTCAATGTGGACTCCTTGAAGTCTTTCATCGAAAAGAGGCATTCTAGAAAAAGTGCTACATACCTTATTGCTGACTGTCACCAGGGCCACCAGATGGCCAAGGGTAATACTTCAAAGGTGGCCATCGTGAATTTCAGCAATGAAGTATATAGCACTTTTCCTAGGATGAGTTTGTGAACTTAATTGTCAGACCTTGTAGGTCTGCCATATATAACACCAGTGTATGAATAAAGAACATCCAATTGACTTTATGAAAGACAGGGCTGGAATTTAGCTCTTTGGAGCATCATAGGACCTGTAATGAACAAGTTGAAACAAATGAAAACTCTTAAGTTTGGCAAAGTATGAAACTCCAATAACTTCAAAATTTCCAAAGATTCTGTCTTTCAACTGTCATAGGAAAAATAACAAAATAATTTGTGGCTGTCATTTAAAATGTTTCCTTTAAACCATCAGGCATGCTCACCTATTCTCTCAGTTTCTGACACTAATGTTTGTGTGTCCTTCATTGTTTCCGTGTTTACACAAGCAGACACACACAGATACACACAGGTATGGTTTTATTTTTATTCTTTTGTACACAGAAGATACCTTACTATACAACTGTTTCTCTACCTTGCTTTTCTTCTGCTTTTGTCAATCTATCTTGGAGATTGATTTCATTCTTTGCCTCTTTTAAACTCTTTTCTACAGCTGTAGAGTAGTCCATTTTGTGGATTTATCATCATGTATTTTATCAGTACTCTCTTAGTGGACATCAGTATTGTTTCAGTTTTTGGTTATTACAAACATGATGCAATGAATTACTTTGAAATATCTATTACTCATGCATGAGTATACACATATTTATAGTATAAATTTTACAAGGAACATGTACTTTCCATTTTTTTTAGACATTGCCATACATCTCTGTCTCTGTTTCCCACAAACTATCAACAGAGTATGCTATTAGGCTTTTGGATCTTTGTTATTATAATATATGGAAACAATGTTAGCCAGTGCATTGCTACTTTGCTTTTATTTTAAAAATCTTTAGTAATACTAATCTGGGCACCTCTTTCTATGACTACAGAGCACTTGTAATATTTTTCTTTTGGCCTGGTCATATCCCATTACATTTTAAATTAAATATCTGTTCCTTTTATAATCAATGCTTTGTTTTGTAATATTTGCAAAATTAAGAAGTATATAGCCTTATGCATTTTTTTTAAGCCCCTGTGATCTCTCTAAGTAACTCCGCTGACTTGCCTGAGCAAACTGGCTTAAAATAGTTCAAACTAAAAACAAGAGCATTGGAGAAATGAAGATAAATAATTCTCCAATTTGACATAAAATTCATTCCAAGTTTTAAATCAATTTGAATCATACTTCTTGTTTTATGGTCATAGATTTTTTTTTAAAGCACTGCTATAAAATGCTTTGCACCATTATGAGAACTATCTTAAAGGCACTTAAGGATTTTCTTTTAATAGAAAAACTAGAAAATAAAGAATAGGCCCTTTTTTACTTGAATTCCATCATATAACCTAGAGTACCAATTGAGCTCCCACATTTAATCAACATGTCATCTCTATCCCAGATCAACTCAAAGAAGCATTTGTAAAAAAGGTATTAACTGTAAATAGTATTAAGCGAGTGACTAATTTTCAAGGGGTGGTTAATTTATCTTCCTGGGTAATTATCTGCCTACTTATTTTCTTGACTTCAATCCAGCCATGATGACAGATTCTTAAAGTAAATGCACAATAAAAGCCAGTGTTAATCCTCATTTAGCTTGTGATAAAAGTACAAATAGATCTGTTCTCATTGTCTGTGATAGTGAAGACCTTGTTAGAGGTCAGGATTCTCTAGCTACTGAAGGGCTGGTCTCAACACCCTGGAAAACATTCTCACATTCTCATAACAGATTCCACATTTAGCCACTTTGACACTTCCCGGAATTCTGTACAAGTCCTCCCAGTCTAACGTGGAAGGCCCAGTTAATGGATAGATGTGTCTGTTCGGACGTTTGGGTAATTCCAATTCAGTGCACTCAACATTGCACCCAGCACAATCCCTGGTACATGTTAAGTCACAGTTACTTTGCTTATCAAATTTATCAAAAGCTACTGTCCTGAATCTTAATGCTGTGTCTTGTTGGTTGTTTGTTAAAGCAGATTCTCAGGCTGTGGAGATTCTAGAGATAGTTATTTTAAAAATTGTTCCTACACCTGCCCTTTCCCACTCTTGAGGCTTCTCACCAGCTGCCCATGAATTCTCAGGGATAATGAGCTGTGGTTCTGTGAGAACTGCATTCAATTCCTTAAGTGCTCCATGGCATATCATCAGGGCTCATGGAGCTGATAGCTACGTTCAATTTATTTCTGCGATCCCCCTATTCTGTGGTGGCTTTTCCTTCTCCAATCACAAGCACTTCTTATTATAGATCATATGTGAACCTTTTTGTTTTGAAAAAGCCTATTAAAAAAAGGACACCTAAAATATTGAGAATACTCTGTCTTTTCAATGTCATTAATTTAGGGATATTTAAAATAGATAAACCATGCAGTCGCAAACACTCTCCTGACATGACATCCTATGATGAAAGACTTCAGGTGAAATCAGGCAGCCCAGTCACATGCATTGATGGTGATGTCAAGTTCTGTGAAGAGATCTCTGACATTGAAACCATCGTGACCACCAGGAGCAAATATCCTGCTCTCTCCCCACTTTCCTGCATCCATTTACTTTCTATTCTCCCCCACTTTACCCAGTGCCCATAAAGAAAGCCCACTGCTCTTCCATTTTGCAGAGACCACTATAATTTTTCTTGACATGGCAATTACTTTTTAATCTGGTTAGCATAGACTGTAATGGAACCAAGCTGTAAAACATCCTTTCTTGTTTACTCTTTTATTTTGCTTTTAATTTATTGCCTTGATTTCAATCTCTTTTATAAACTCATTAAAGCTCAATTACTCACTTTGAAGTCAATCACTAATCAATGCCATTTATTTTTGTATTCTGGGAAGCGGGGGAGGGAAGTTAAATAGAATGTCTGTATTTCAATAAGGTTTGTGATAAAAGATCAGATTGTTCTAGTGTTAGAGAAATTCTATAAAAATAAAGGGAACATTTCTGAGAGAAGAGGTAAAATCCATAGTCCCGTTTTTTGCAAGTTTCTCTTGGGAGGAAGGAAATTGATGTCATGTGCAACATTTTAAAAGTGTACTGACTATTCCCAGATGTAGATTGATGAGGGAAGATAAATTAAGATCTGTTGCTTTTTGACTAGGGACTCTCTCATAAAACTGCATCTAGATGCTAAGAAGTAGAAACATACACATTTTGATAGCAGTTTACAGTTTTTAAAATGCTTCTGCTGATGTGGCTACCTTCATTTATTCTTCAATGTGTTTTCTTAGATGGGAAGGGGAAGATATTCATTGTTCTATTCTGTAGGTGATGACAATAAGGCCCTCAGGAGATTCAAGCAATTGGCTTAAAAAAATATTAGGCTCGGTGCCTGTGGCTCAATCGGCTAAGGTGCCAGCTACATACACCTATGGTAGCGGGTTCAAATCCCCAGCCCGGGCCCGCCAAACAACAATGATGGCTTCAACCAAAAAATGTCCAGGCATTGTGGCGGGCACCTGTGGTCCCAGCTACTTGGGAGGCTGAGGCAGGAGACTTGCTTGAGCCCAGGAGTTGGAGGTTGCTGTGAGCTGTAATGCCATGGCACTCTACCCAGGG
>CAUYQV010188528.1:0-18191 GCA_963574575.1 Galagoides demidoff
CAAGAATGGAAGAAAAAGTATCCAATGTACACACCCCTATTATGAAACTAATTTATACCTTTTATATGAAAGCTATAACCCAATAACAGCCTAAGAAACAGGGAGGGGGGAAGGAGAGGGGAAGGGAGAATGGGTGAAGGGAAGGGGATTGGAGGGATCACTTTTGAGGTTTATCTTACACGAATACAAGTGAATCTATCTAAGAGTAGAATGTGAATGTTTTAAAACAATAATTAAGAAAATGACATGAAGGCTATGTTAACCAGTTTGATGGAAGTGTTTCGGATTGTGTGTGAAAACCCCACACTGTACCCCAGAAGTGCATTAATGTACATAGTTACCATTCAATTAAAAAAAAAAGAAAGCTATAACCCAATTAAAGCCCAAGAAGAAGAGGAAAGGGTAGAGGGAGGGGAGGGGAGAGGGAAGGATGGGTGGAGGGAGAGTAATTGGTGGGACCACACCTACAGTGCATCTCACAAGGGCACATGTGAAATTTACTAGGTGTAGAATATAAATGTCTTAACACAATAACTAAGAAAATGCTGTGAAGGCTATGTTGACCAGCTTGGTGAAAACATTTCAGATTGTATATAAAACCAGCACATTGTACCCCATGACTGCATTAATGTACGTGGTTATGATTTAATAATTTTTAAAAAGGGGTAGTAAGTCTAAAGGTACAAATATGTCCACATGCCTACCTAATGCTTCAGAGATAAACTGTTCAGTGAAAGAAGCAAGAGGAAGAACAGTGGGCTCGGCTCCTGTGGCTCAATCGGCTAAGGCGCCAGCCACGTACACCTAAGGTGGCGGGTTCGAATCCCCAGCCCGGGCCCGCCAAACAACAATGACGGCTGCAACCAAAAAATGGCTGGGCATTGTGGCGGGCGCCTGTGGTCCCAGCTACTTGGGAGGCTGAGGTAGGAGACTCGCTTGAGCCCAGGAGTTGTAGGTTGCTATGAGCTGTGATGCCATGGCACTCTACCCAGGGGGATAGCTTGAGGCTCCATCTCAAAAAAAAAAAAAGGAAGAACAGTGTGAGCCAGGTACAAGCGTGCTTCCAACTTTGTTGTGTGCACATCTGTGTAGATACGGACACTATGCCCTGCTCCTAAGGAACTAACAGCTACCGTCCTGCGGGGAGAACAGGGGCTAGAAGTCAGGGGATACAAAAAGGCTCTTTTCTTCCTCTTCTCTCATGTGTCATTTCTTGTATTTTGTGCACATATTCGTTTTCCAAAACGAATAAAATGTTGAGATCTTTAAAAACATTTTTATAGCAACAGCAATGAAAGAAAAAATAGATAAGTCAGACTCGATCAAAATGAAAAATGCAGGTGCTGCAAGGGAAGGGGGGAGGGGAGTTGCAGGCAAGGGAACAGGGTGTGACTGCCAATGAGCATTTTTTTGGAGGTGATGACAATGTTCTAATATTATATGATGAGGGTAGTTACACACTCTGTGAGTATAATAAAAAGAATTTAATTGCACACTCTAATTAGCTGGATTTTATAATATGTGAATTATATCTCAATAAAACTGTTTTCATAAAAAAGGCAAAAAGAAGTTTCAGGCTGGAAGGATCCTTAGAGGTCGTCTACTCCAAGCCCTCCTTTTGGTCCTCTGAAGGATGCGGTTCAGAGAGGTTACCAGGTGACCTTCCGAAGGGAGCGCAGATGCTCAGGGGCAGATCACAAACTCCAGGCCAGGTCTCCCGTGTTCTGGAAGGGACTCACCCGGAACAGGGAAGCAGCCTTACCTGCCCACTTACAATACGCCCTTACTGAGCTCCCTCACTCACCTGCTGGGATGACAGGGCGGCAACTGTACCTAACCCAAATGCTGCCAAAAATAGCCATCTGACTTTCAACACACTGTATTGGGAGCCCTCCATGTGCCAGGCAGGACTGGGGAGACAACAGTGAATGGGACAAAAGATTCCCTTTCTTCATGGAGCTTGGATGTCAATGATGGTGACACTCCATCTTTATAACCCATCATGTGTTATACACTTTATGTGGATTATCTCACGTCCTCCTACAACAATCCCACCAGGAAGGTATTCTCCTTACGCCCATTTTACTGATGGAAACATTGAGGCTCTAAGAGGTCAAGTAGCTAGCTGAAAGTTGCAGAGCTGATAACAATGCAATCAGACTTCAGTCATGACATCCTGACTCCAAACTACGCTTTGAACCCCTATGCTGGTCTAAAGGGGCTGCAGAAAATGAACAACAACAAAGCCAATAAATTAATTATTACAATTAGAGATCGGCAGGTGAGAGATATGTTGGGAGGGGTGTTTAGACATCATTTCTTTTTGTTGTTGTTGGGGATTCATTGAGGGGACAAAGAATTAGGTTACACTGACCGCATGGAACCAGTTTTCGTTAGATAAAGTCCCTCTTCGGGGAAATGATCAGTCTCTATGAGGAGGGTCAGTTAGGCTGACCCCTGCAGACTAAAGAGCCAGCCAGGGGCGGCAGGAAAGGGGTTGAGGGTGCTTGATGTGCTGTGAGGCCAGGTCACAGGCAGGGGCGGGAGAGGCAGGGTTGGGGGCAGAGCAAGCAGGGCCTGGGAATGAGTTGGATTCTATTCTAAATGCAATGGGAAGCCACTGGGTGCTTTTAAGCAAGGAGGTGTAGAGTAGTAAGATCTGATTTATAAAGTCCCTCTGGCTGAGGGAGTCAGAGTGGAGACTGCCGAGGGAAGCAGAGAGATGTAGCCCAGGTGCGAGATGCTGGTGACTTGGACCAGATGGGAGCAATAGAGCAATGGAGATGGAGCGATGGAGATGGAGGAAAGGGACCAGGTGGGAGCAATGGGTGTCCCTAGAGTAGAGCCCTTGGCCCATGTAGGGAGGGAGGGAAAGAGCACATGTGGTGACAGGAAGGCCGTGGTGTCCTATCTTTTAGTTTCTGTATTCTGATGCTTTGACATCTGGGGTCTTGCTAACTTGAAAGAGACTGCCCTTCTCAGGGTTAGTCAATTCCTGGAGATAGTAAACATCTCCCCTGAGAGCTGATTTTCAAATCCAAACTGACATATCCAGAGCCCATAGCCCCACACCCTCCCTTCCCACCTCTCACACTCTGGGCCACTATATCACCTGCCCTAATCACCCCAGATTAAGATCCTAGGCCACTGGGGAAGGCCCCTGGGGCAACTCCTACACCTCCTTACCCTGTTTTCATCCGCTCGTGCCCACAGAAACCACAATGTGGCTGTTGGCCAAGGTTCTTCCTCCTCCCTCTGGCCCCTGGCGGGCCCTGTGCTGCCCCTGCCCTGCCCCGACATGGCCTGGGAACCGTGAGTAACAAACTACCTCTCCAATGTCCGTCATCTCCCAGTCTGTGGGCCAATCTACACCTCACATTTGTTTTATTTTGAAACACTGTATTCTAAAATACCCTAATAAATCAGAATCTCACTCCCTGGGAGGCAGAAAGAGAAGCCACTACACAAAACAGACACAGAAGCATGAGCGTAGCTGGGCGTGTGAGCAGAGTCCTCGTTGCAGCCTAACTTGAGAGCAAGTGGATAAGTCTGTCCTGTGCCCTTTGACAAACCACCAGAGCACACAAGGTATGTCCCCTCTCATCTTTGTACCCCCTCAGCCTGGTCACCTCACTGCTATCCCTTCGGCCAAGTAACAGAGCTGTGCTATCCCTTCACAGTCTCCCCCGCAGGAGGGAAAAGGGAGCCCCCCTGCCCCAAGTGGGAGCAAGACCCTGACACGCCATGCACTGTCCACCCAACGAGCTGCACTCAGTCACCCAGCACTACTGATATCACAGATAATATCTGAACAATAGCTTCCAAGATAATTAAGCCAGTGAACACCTGTGCCTGGGGAACTCCAGGCAAAGTCTGTGAGCAGGTGGGACAGGGGTGACTGCACATATCAACACCATTAAAGGAGGTGAGAATTAGCAGAGGCACTTAGAAGGATTTCCAAGAGTTGTTAAAGGTGATCAAAGCCTTTTCTTCCTCAATAAGACCTTAATTGTGCTGCGAGTTACCACAATTAAGCAGTAGGTAGCAAATAAAATGGCCTGGCTCTTTGCAAAGTGAAGCAAGGAAATTGTGAAACTGGGTTTCAACAAGCAAGATTTTCAAATTACTGCCAGAAAAGTTACTAAAAATGTGAGTCGGAGGCAGGGTGAGTCCAGCGACAAACACACTCTACCAAGGACACGTTGAATCCTCATAGCAGGGGAGGAAAAGGCCTGGGTGGGGCATCCTGTACACGGATGGACACAACCAGGCCAGAGAGGTGACATGAACTAGCCAGGAGCACACAGCTGAGAAATGGCAGGGCTCTGCGCCGTGCCCCCACGCTGGCTGGTTCCAGGTCAGTGGGCATTTTTGAGTGGGGGCACATTGGACCTTGGAGCTCCCTCCCACCACCTCTGTGCTCCTATCCCCAGGGGATGGCTTGAACAGGTCACGCTCCTCACACTTGGCCTCCCTGATGTGACCAGGCAGCCCTTGCCCAGGAGGACCAGGTGCGATGTGGTGAACCTCCCCTTCTCCGTGCTTGACCGGGGCACAGGCCCAGCTTTGACTCAGTGATCCTTGTATATTTCACACCCAACATCGTGCGGTACACATCACAAATGTAGAATGTAGGCATGACTGGAGGCAGGGGTTGGAAGGTAGGGAGGAAGCAGGAGAGGGAGAAGGAGAAGGGAAAGAGGGGGGATAGAAGGGAAGGGAATGTCTCCCCAGAATACCCTTCCCAAGCCCTGTCCCTGGCTCCCAACCATTCCCTTCCACTTGGCCCCATCCAAGTTCACTGTCTTATTCATCTTACCCCCTCAAGCATCCTCTCTCCACTTTATAATGTGCCATCCAACTTATCTGACAAACTAACTTTTGCTAAGGAATTAGTGAATGGGAATGGCAAATTAATTCCGCAGCAAACTTTAAACAGAAATTGTATGTGCATGTGTGCTGAAACCAAAAGATGCCTGTGGCAACCCCCTGGGGGAGGCTTGACATGTCCCTCAAATTGGCTTCTCCTCACTAGGAACAAAGGAAGCCCCATCATTAAGTCAAAGAAAATAATTGCATGTAAAATCCAAAGCAGAAATGTAGCCAATGCGTCTCTAGTCTCACAGAACTGAGCCTCTTATCATAGGTTAAAATGCACAGGGCTTTCTTTTACATAACTCAAAATATTAATCCCTCCAATGCAGCGTCTCTCTGGTTAACATATTTAGGGGGAAACATCATCAGATTTGACTATTGATCCAACATTACCATATCACAAAATTGCTTCTTGAACCCTGGATCATTCTCTGCATGTCTTTTTCCTAAATTAAAAAGTGGTTTTTAAAATAATTTATCACCGAAAAGGTTATCCTACTGATTCTGCCAAAAGATTAAACACTTAATCTTTGTTAGACAGATTTCAAAGATTCTAAATCTCTCACGCTGTCACGGTAACTTGTCAGTTAGTCTCTGAATGGATTGCTCTTTTCCTGCGTTTCATTCCTGAGCTCCGTTCTATCAGAAAAAACATTAACACAAAAACCACCGAGAACTGAAAAATTGAAAGGAACTTTAGCGCCATGGACAATATTTGCTTTTGTTTCAAATCATTTTTGTATATTTGCTTGAAAGAAAATGGTAACAATAATACTTTGTAAAACGGTATATTGAGAAGTTTTTTCCCCCAGTTTTACCTTATTTCTAGAACATTTAAACAGAGCCTGTCACCTTCTATAGAAGGACACACAGAGACTTGAAAATGACAGCCTTGTCCTGATTACTGCGAGGGTTATCCTTCCCTCTGCACTCCTCTTACATAAGGAGGGGTCTGTTAGCACCACCTTTGCTATTAACTTTGGAGAGCAGAGGACAGACATCAGATTCCAAAATGCACAGGTTGCTGTATCTAAATGAACATATAACTGATGTTCTTCCTGAAACCAAAGACAATTCCCAAAGTGGACACATGGCCCAAATCTCCAGAGGGGCAGAAGACAATTAACACTTTGCACACATGTGACAGAAACAGAGGAGCTGGTAGGGGTTCCCTGCGTGGAGACAGGTGAGTGCAAAGTCATCCCACCATGCTAGGGTCCCTGCAGACCCACGTCCCACCTGTCTTGCTGCAGAGATTGACAACAGCACTCCAGCACTGGGGTTATTTCACTTACATTTCATCAAAATAAGGAAAGAGAAGTGAGCATTTGGGAGATTAAAATTCCCCTTCTGTCACCCAGATCCCCAAATACATAACAGAAGCTTCCACTGAAAGTAGCAGAGGGTTGTTTTAAAAGTCTGGATCTGGGAATTTCCGATGTTGACTCTTGCACTTACTAGCCATAAGATATGGACCAGATACTTACCTTCCAAGCCCCCATTTTCTCATATATAAGGTGAGTGTATCCATCTCACAGGGCTGTTGATATTTTCAAATGAGAGAAAGGACACAAAATAGAGAAATAGACCCCAAAATTATTATCACTGCTATCAAATGGCACTAAATGTTATGTGCTGTGAGGATTGCCCCTGAAGGAGGTCCAGTCACTGGTAAACACCTTTGCGTCCCAGGAATGGATAGAGCAGCTGCCAATGGAAGGCTCAGAACATCTCGCCCTATGGGACGTAGCACAGAAGAGGCTGAAGTTCTGAAGGGCTCCACTTCCCTCCCTGCTGAGCAGCCGAGAGTGTGTAATGCAGCCTCCAGTTTTTTTGACAGTCCCCTGATGAGTCCAGTAGAGAATAAGGAGCGTGACCCAGAGCCTGGTCCAGGCTGACCCTAGCCTGAAGCCAAGGACACAGAATCCATCCTACTTACACAGAGCCACCTTCATGCACCAGGCTTCGATGGCTGCAGATGGAAGCTGAGTTTCGGGGTCACTGCCTTTGTCCTCTTCTCGGGACTACACGTGAGTATGGAATTCCTCTTGTGGTGCTAAAGATGTCCAACAGCCACACAGAAGGCCCCAGAACATAGGGTCTGGAGGGACCCCAGACATCAGCCACCTCCTGCCCACTCTGCAGGGCAATGTCCTGCTCAGTACAAGGTCCAATGCTTATCAGGTCATGCTGGGCCCACCACTCGGCCCACATTCTCACTATTTTTTTTTTGGTTCCACAATGTCATCCCCAAACCCTGTCTTTCTGCAGAGCATTAACAAATGCTATTGGTTTGTCTGAAATGTCCCTCTATCTCAGTCCTCTCCCACCTTTTCCTGGCCAGCTCCTCTTTACCCTCTAGGGTCAACTCATACAAGTTACCAAGAAGAAGCCGTCCACAGCTGCTCAAACTTGGTCACATCATCCCATAGCACATATGCTTCCTACTTCTTAAAATGCACCACTTAAAATCATTTTTTAACATTATTCTTACTAAACTATAAAATCCAAAGGACACTGACTGTATATGTTTTCTTCCCTTCGTCTCAACACTCTTTTTTCTTTTTTTCTGAGACAGGGTTTCATTCTGTCCCCTGGGTTAGAGTACAGTGACAGTGGTGTCCGCACTGCTCACTACATTATCCAACTCCTGGGCTCCAGCCATCCTCCTGGCTCAGCCTCCCAAGTAGCTAGGATTACAGGTATGCACCACCATGCCCCACTTTTTGTTTTGTAAAGATAGGGTCTTGCTATGTTGCCCAGGCTGGTCTTGAACTCCTGGTCTCAAGCAATACTCCTGCCTCAGCCTTCCACTGTGCCCAGCCTGACTAGGACTAGTATGACATTGGTATTTCAAGATTGCACTGAATCTATAAATCATTTTGGGTAGTATGGACATTTTAACAATGTTGATGTCACCTAGCCACGGGCATGATATGTTTTTCCACTCATTTGTATCATCCCTATTTCTTTTCGTAGTGATTTGTAGTCCTCCTTGTAGAGATCTTTCACGCCCTTAGTTATGTATATTCCTAGATGTTTTATTTTCTTGATAGTAATTGTGAGTGGTATTGAGTCTTTGATTTGACTTTCAGCTTGATTGTCACTGGTGCATAGGAACACTTCTGATTTGTGTACACTGATTTTATAATCTGAGACTTTGCTTAATTTATTTATCAGTTCCAGGACTCTCTCAATGGAATCTTTGGGGTTTCCTAGGTACACAATCAGATCATTTGCAAAAAGTGATAGCTTGACCTCTTATGTCTTCACTTGACTACCCTTGACTTCTTTCTTTTGCATGATTGCTCTGGCAAGGACTTCCAGTGCTAAGCTGAATAGAGGTGGTGACACAGACATCCTCATCTTGTTCCAATTCTTAGTGGGAAAGCTTACAACTTTTCCTCATCCGATACAATGCCAGCTGTGGGTGTATCATACATGGCTTATATAATTCCTTCTAAGACTAGTTTATTGAGAGTTTTTATCATAAAAGTGTCCTGAATTTTGTTGAATGCTTTTTTTCTTTGCATCGACCAAGATAATCCTATGATCTGTTTGCTTCTCTTTATGTGGTGATTTAGTTTACATCGTCTGATATCCACATTCCCCACTCTGCATGAGGATGAAATAGGACAAACTGCTATTTTTCTTTCCCCTCTGGACGTGCTGGGATTCTTATTTGGGCATTACACAGCTAAGTGTAGCATTAACATGTAGGAAGAGAAACTACCCCCACTGCTTTGTTCCATGCCTTAGAAAAGTAAATACCACGTGACCACATCCCTTTGGTGTAACTGCTGAAATGGCCTCTTTCCCCAGCGAGGAAACACCCCACATGAGTGCAAACTTCCTTCCAGTGGTGATGTTTTCAATGAAGCTTGCCCGTGTCATTTGCAGTAAGGGGTTCATTGGTTAGAAGTGTTTTCTAGGGATGCACTCAGTGGAAGCCATTACAGAGATCCTCGGAGCCGCTAGCTAGCCCAAAAGTTTAACCCGCTCTATCAGCTGCAACGAGGGTAAGCAGCTCCTGAAAGAGAGGAAAGGTGAGAGGGGCAGAGCGCCAGCCTGCACAAACATACTCACAAGAGCTTTCAACAAGGACCCTCATCATCATCTCACCCAGGCTGGATTTAATAATTACAACATTCGTCATATCCTCCACATTGCTAAAGATACCTTTGAAATGCTTCCGATAATGAAAAGACTGTTCAAGAAATCTCGACACCTCCATTGTCCTTTTTTATAGTGAATTCTATTACCCCTTTCATTTGTTTGAGGTGGAGTAGGGGACCTTCCTACCCTTGGGATAACTTACAAGATCATTTCTCAGCTGGGGAGCTTCATCTGGGAACCCCAGAGAAGGGTGACATCCTTCTTTAAAAGGCATTGGGTAGGATAGGAATTCTTATCTCTGCAGTCAGAGTCGTCAAAAATAAATTAGGACCAAAAAAAAAAAGCACGTCTCAGGGTTATTACAAAGGACCCCAGATTTGCACTCGTCCATCTGATGAGTTACAGCATGTCATCTGTGCCAGCGAGGCTGCCTTAGAAAGGAGCCGTGGCAATACCCGCAGTACAAATCACGAGCTTTGATCCCAACTTGCCCGTTAGAGCACAGAACTAAGTTTGCTCTTTATATTTTATATCTCCAAATGTTTCCGAGGGAAGAGATGAGAAAGTGTATCGGAGCCTTAGATTCCCTCTTTATCCATCTCTAAATGGGATCTCAGGAATTTCTGTGCTTACCTCGCCTTTTATCCAGCCTGCAGTGTGACTCATCTGCAAGCACAAATTACCTCACTGAAGTATTCTTAGGAGAAATAATTAGCCACACGCCCCTCCTCGGCACACTCCTCCCGCATTCCTCGGGAGGCCCGGATGCCTGACATAAATCATTTAGTCCTGAGCCCTCTACACACCTTTCCCACTGGATTCCATAATTGGCAAAGTAGTTGCCAACTGGGTTTAAAGTGATTTGAAATTGTTTTCCATCCAGTCTTGCTGATAGCAAAAGGTTTCCCCTTTACCTCAAGCCTGAGTTACAGTAACATGATTGAATGTAACCAGTTATTCAGTTCAAGCTGTGATTCTGATACAGTATAGACAATATGAATTCCCCTGAGCTCAGTGAGGCCATCTCAATGGTCCGTTTAAGTCCAATTCAATTAGACTCACTATGGTTCTTAGACTTTCTTACGTATGTTTGCAGCAGCCCTGAGGGTTGAATGTGAGACTAGTATTCATCTAGGACTTTTAAATTAGGTCTCAGGTGTCATCATTCTAAATGAATTATTACAGTGGTGTGTTCACACTGCTAGAGCCGAAGTTATGTTAGCATCTCCTTTCAACCATTTTAATCCACTGTGGAACAGAACCTGTCATGTAAGGTCTCTGCCAGAAAGTGACTTTTTCCTTGAAACTCGGGTTTTAAAATAATTGGTCTACCAAGTAAACACTGTGATATGCAATTTTTGTATGGAGGGGAGGAAAAGAACACCTTCATTTACTTCCAGATTTTGTTTGCATGTATGTTTGTTTTGCTTTCAAATGAACACCATGAAAGGATAGTTCTCTTAATACTGAATTTTTGCACGTGCAAGAATTTGTGTCTTGAATGCATCTCTGTGGGTGTATAGGGTGGAGTCAGGTCCTAAAGGGAAATTGTATACATGGTGGGTTTTCTTTTTTTTTTTTTTTTTTTAGAAATTTTCTATTAGGCTCAACTAACATTTTCTTCTTTCTTTTAATTTCTCAGGTTTTCTATGCGCCCCAGTCATGATGTCAGCAAGCATGTGGGAACATCAGTCAGTGTGGAGCTGTTTCAGACACATTAAAAAGTCCCTGCTCATCTCCCCACGCTAGAGTTGCCCAGCCCGGTAGCTTGAAGCACAGTGACAGTGACATTAATGCCACGGTACAGAGCTCAGCCAGCCTAATGGAGAAAACATCCTATGCACATGTCATCAATAACAACTCACATGCTGGGGAGAAAATAAAATAATTACAGGACTGATTTTTCTTTATTTAGGCAATTCAGATACTGTGGCGGGGTTCCAACTTCCCCCCAAACCAAGGGGTTGCAACAATCAGCCTCACTCTGAAAATATATGCAAGAGGGGATTTAAAACAACAGAGCCATGAAATTCAGAACAAGGCGACAACAGGTGACCCGATTAAATGGGGCACTAATTGGGTAGTACGTAAATCAGACACACAGAATGCAGACATGCTCAAAGTTGGCTATTGTTCCCAATGAAAGAAAAGCTGAACCGGCACATTGATTGATACTTCTATGTGCTGTCTCTGTGATTATACCTGTGACTTTTGTCTAAAGAGCATGCAAAGAGGTGACACTTTGCAGTAGTATGGAGGATTTGACTGGTATACTCAAGCTGCGGTGTTCAAGTCCTTCAACTACTCAAGAAACCTGCCAGAAACCTGCCTTAGGCAAAAGCGACTCGAATGCTCTGCCCATACACAAAGCTATGGGGGTGGTGGGGTTTGAGTCATCACAGTAAAGTCCTAAGCAAAACTTGGGATCACCTTCAGAGCTAAGGTGACCAGATTTTAACATCGGTAAGGTGGGACAACATGGTGGGGGGGGGCGCGGGGCGGGGCAGGGGACAGGGCAGGGCAGGGCCTGACAACAATGCAAACTTTGGCAAGCAGTTCTCGATAATCACTTCTCAGCAATTATTCGTTATTATTACAGTTTAACATTATAACATTAACAAAAATAATATAAAACTCATATTCTGGCGAAATAGCCACATGGCAGCCGAAAACCATATATTCCCTTCTTGTTCTCCCGCCCGTTCGTGCATTCTTTACAAAAATCGAGACTTTTTTAAAATGCTGCCGGATGTGGGACAAATTGTTGAAAAGCGGGACTGTCCCACCAGAAGTGGGACGTCTGGTCACCCTATTCATAGCTTACCTATTAAATATATGTACTAGAGAGCAAGAGTGAAAACAGTATCCACTGACTGCTAGAAGTGACCAGAATGGCAGACAGGATGCTCCCTAATTTCAATGCTGAGAATTAGTTGCTGCTGATTTAAATGGATGGTCTGGCTATTTTTATTGCACACATACATTTTTTAAGGAGTCACATCCCTGAAGAGCAGTAATTACCCATTTAGTCTTCACCTCCAAGGAATTTTGTTTTCTCTGATAGAATCTAGATAACTAATCAAACTCATCCTATTTCAGATTCCTTGGCCTTGACCTTCCCCCTTTGTGAAGAGCTCTTTCTACGGATGTTTGCACAGTCTCCACTTCACCAGCATCAGGCCTCAACCCAAAAGTCATCCCAGAGACTCCTTTCCTGAGCCCCCTACCCACTAATTACTACCCTATTTTATATTCTTTGCCAACTTTTTGCCTGAAACTACCTTGTTTATTTATTTAGTGATACAGGTACTGTCTCTTCCCCACTATAATTTGGGCAAAAATCTGTCTTATTCATCTCTGTGTCCCCAGTGTCTAGAGAGGGCCTAGGACACAACAATATTTGTGGAACAAATGACTGACTGAATTAATGAATAAAGCACCTACACACACACACACACAAAGTAATACGAGTTTAAGTCAGATGATTCTGACATAAATTTATCCATGCTCTTCTGACATGAAATATGAATCTATTCCTCACAGGAAGAATTGGAGAGTTGGTACTCTCAAACATCATAATAGAACCTATAAATAATGCCATATAAAATAAAGAACTAACCTAGGATCATCAAGAAGAAAAGGAAAAACATGGACCCTCATTGGTGCAGGACATTGAATTCCCAGGTTGTCACCTTGGTTTCCATAATCTTGGAATCTGGCCAGGTGTCCACATTCAGCTAAATGAGCGTTCAGCAAACACCATGAATGTAGGTAAAATGCCTGGGGGATTTCTAACTCTAGCATTTTGGAAGACGAGCTGTCTCAGAACAGAACACTGAAAAATGCAGAATAAAATAGGGCAAGCTTTTTTTTTTTACTTTTTTTTTAATTGTAGTAAAACCAGCCCCACCCTATTTTAGTGCTACACAGACAGTTCAGCGACCCACGTACATTCGCACTGCCGTACAATCATCACCACCATCCACCTCCAGAACTTTATTCATCTTCCATGATTGCAACTCTGTGGCTATGCTTGAAAAAATGTATCAAGGTAGAACCATTAAAAAACAAACAGCAATAGCATCAAAGTCAGAAGAAGATAACCCTTTCTTCTTCTGTCTTCTTAAGTTTGAATGCTTGTCAGGACAACAAATATAATTAATTCAGACCATGTTAAGTTACATATACATGTTAAAATTCATTAAATACATGCCAAGAGAAGGGAAATTGTGTATAGAACTTATTTTTGTAAGGAAAAATAATTTCCTTACTTGTAAGATTTATGGCTGAGAACTCTGTAACAAAAGGCAAGTTAACAAGAGAAACATAACAAAGTTGTTTAATCCAAAATTTGCATAACACTTCAGAAATGAAGATTAAAAAAAAACAGGGGGGCAGTGACCATAGCTCAGTGAGTAGGGCACCGGTCAAGTACACCGAGACTGGTGGGTTCAAATCCAGCCTGGGCCAGCTAAAAAACAACAATGACAACTACAGCCAAAAAATAGCCAGGCATTGTGGTGGGCACCTGTAGTCCAGCTACTCAGGAGGCTGAGGCAAGAGAATCGCTTAAGCCCAAGAGTTTGAGGTTGCTGTGAACTTTGACTCCACAGCACTCTACCAAGGGTGACAGAATGAGACTCTGTTTCAAAAAAATAAATAAATAAATCAGGAGAAAATGTGTGTTTCATGATTAGGTTTGATGAGAAGTAGACAGTCACATAGAAGAATGACTGGAAAAAAGGGGGTATGACCTAATAGTACAGACTAAGGGCAACTTCCCGAGGCCTCTGTGTTCAGATCCTTCTGTGTTCATTCCTCTCCCTGAGTATGGGAAGGACCCCTCTGGAACAAGGGTCTATGATCTAGTTTAGGGGAAGTTCAGGAAATTCTTTTTTTTTTTTTTTTTTTAGAGAGACTCTCACTTTGTTGCCGATGGTAGAGTGCCATGGTGTCATAGCTCACAGCAATCTCAAACTCTTGAGCTCAGCTATCCTCATGCCTCAGCCTCCCACATAGCTGGGACTACAGACACCTGCTGCAATGCCTGGCTATTTTTTATAGATAGGGTCTCACTCTTGCTCAGGCTGGTCTTGAACTCCTGAGTTCAAGCAATCCATCTGCCTTGGCCTCCCAGAGTGCTGGGATTACAGGTGTGAGCCACTACACCTGGCTGACTCAGAAAATTCTTTTATGACCTGCTTTAGAAGAAAATTGTAAGAAAAGGTCTGAGAGACTTTCCTTCTTCTGCTATTTTCTCAAATGCCAAAAGTGCTATATTTGGGGGGTTGCATGTCCTGAACCCCATCACTTCCAACTAGTAGAGGGGCGAAAATGGCATGTGAAATGCAGAAAACAAAGTATGTCACAAGAGAGAATTGGGGTTGGCGGGGTGGGAAGATATTAATTCTCCAAATAAACAAAGAATTAAAATAGTAGTAATGATAAGAGCAGAAGGAATAGCGATTGAACTTCCAAATAACTTACAAAGAAATTGTTGGTACCGAAAGCGCCATGAGAGACTGTGCACACATGGAAAACAAAGGAGTGTCTTTATTTCTTTCGGGCATAAGCTCAGGTCACTCCCGCTATCAGCCTGGTCGCGAAGGAGTGGCCTCGAAACAATGGCCAGGGAAGTTCTTATACATTTCTTCGCCAGGTACTATGAGTCGCAATAAAATGCTGGGGAAGGTAGTTGGGGGAGAAGCCAGTGTGTGGTCACCTACTGGTCACTGGGGAGGCCTAGGGATTCTAACAGGTCGACTGCTCTCCCGTGGTCCGGGGTCTCCGCTGGGGTGTGTAATGTGTGCTTCTCTGATTGGTTGTTGCCACCTGGGCTGTTTACCTGGTTTTCGGCTTGTGCCTGTTGTGTAATTTTCTGTGGCCCCTGCCCCCCTTCCCTTCTTCCTTTCCTTTGTCCTTTGTTCTCTTTTATCTACAAAATGGAGTCACCGCTGTCTTTTCAAAATAAGTCAATATAACATACAAGCTATACAGATAAAATTATATTCTATTAATCACAGCACTTACCTGCATCTGAATAGATGAACCTCTTAAAATGATGTTATTAGAGATTAACTATCATGCCAAAATTTTTAAATTAAAAATACATACAGAAAGCACCACCTACATAAATCCATTGCAGAAATACAACAAGATTCATCGGTAAGTTTAAAAAAGCAAGTTACAAAATTATACATATGATTCTTTCTTTGTTTAAAAAAAGGTCTTAATGCTGTAGTTGGGTAAATGAGCTAGATTGCTTAGTAGGAAATAAGCACTCCAATTTGTACAAATAATCAACACATTGAATCTCATAATGGCATAAATGTATTCATGATCTATGTACAAATGACTTACTGAAAAAAGAAAAATAAAAATTTTAAGTGTGTATGTATGTTCTGAGAATCACATAAACACACACATATAGAATGCATAGGAAAAAACCCAGATGCATACGAGGCCCTTTATAACTTGATGTACTTTGCATCGTTTGACATTGTTTACACAGTAAGCATGCAATCATTTTATAAGAATATATGAAATAACCCCAAATGCATCTAAAGGATTTGAGGGACTGTTAGCAGATAAGAGAAACAAAAGAGAGTCAGATGAAGATCACAAGTAAAAAAAATCAAACGTGAGATAGTAGCAAGAGATCAGAAAAACTCCATGTGAGGGAGAAACGTAAGGAAAGAAATTAGGTGAAATGGAAATGTTAAAAGAAGAAAACGGAGAAAATGGGAACCAGGAGCACCAAACGGTTAGAGAAATGTTGCTCCTATTTAACTTCTGCGACCAGAAAAAGAAAAAGAAAAAACGGCTCTTTTATTTACTGGCTGTTTTGTTCTTCTAATGTCTGCTGGTTTGTTGCCAGAGTGTTAGATTTCTCTGCAGCTAATTAAGACCCTTGTCTGGATTTGGACCCTGGAGATAGAGGTTAGAACTGCTGGTGGGGACCTCAATGTTTTTAACTGGTGTTCCTTGAGCTCCTGAAAGCTTAACTCCTCAATTACCAACCTGAAAAATGGTGGTGCTCATTTCTGAGGCAACACCCTCCGTTTAAATCTTGGCCCGTTTCAACCCTCATTAACTCTTTGAACCCCTTTGCTGAATTGAACGTGTTTCTTTCTTGCAGCTTTGGTATTTTGCAGACAGACTACGGCCTGGGAACATCATTTCTGTCTCTGCCACAGCTAGTTAACACCAGGACCCTGATCTTCCAAATTGCCTCGGCTTTTTCAGGATGAGAAGCCTTGAGAGGAAGGTGTTAATCAGAGCAACACCTAAACCAATTGGACTCCAGGTACCGTCTCAGATCCTGGGGCAAGAGCAGCCTGAAAATATCCAGTGGTTCCAGGCATCAAAAAAAGTTGTGAAAACTGAAGAAGGAAACTGGCAGGAAAGGACCAGGCAGGAAATGAGGTAATAAGACACACACATCCTGACTTCTGATGCACAGGTGAAGAAGGAAATGAAAGGAAATAACCTGCCCTCTGTGCGGCTGAATTTATAGCAGAATGTGAAAACGCTCTGCTAATGCAACTTTTGGGATATTCAGGGGCACAATCGGTTATTAAGTTCTCAAAAGAAAATGTGAACTAATTGTGTGTCTAATTAACGTTTTGGCCTAAAAATATTATAGCCAAGATCGCTTTATTCTTGGCTAATGAAAAATAATCTGATCCCCCATGGAATTCCGCCTCAAAGGCTGCTTGGGCGTATTTACAATTCTCTCAATTATCTTAGTCTCAAAGCTATTTGGCCCTTTTGTTCCAATACAACAGCCCCAACATACCAGACTATCTGTATACGCTTCACGCTCCCTGGAGTATTCGCTCCTTCCCCATTATGGGATTTTCATCTGCACCAGTGGCTTTGCATAGCCCAAATAGGCAGCTCCCTAAGACTGTGATTACAGGGTTCCCTGAAATCTCTTAAATGTCTTCTGCACCCAGTTTCCAAAACACCCAAAAATCCACCATTGAAAAGACATACCTCTTAAAACAGAATTTTGGGTTAAGAATTTGCCTTTTTTTCAGGTGTCCTTTAAAACACAAACATTCCAGAAGGAATGGCGTGGAAGTCACTAAGGTTACAGCGGTTACAGCTTGGATTAATGCACCAAGGATGCCAACTACCTGAGAGCAGGGTGAAACCCTTCACTATCCTGACCTCAGTATAAGATGAGGTCGTTAGGCCAGATCCCCATGTCTTCATCAGGAGCAGGGGCTCGGACGGGCCTCCTAGAGGGGGCCCACATCAGAACACCCGCACACCAGCAACCCTCCCACTTCCTACCACTCTCTCATTTATACACCCACAAATCCGATGCCCCCCACTCTAGGCGAGAAATCTCATGGTTGCTTCCAGCAGTAACATTTCACACCTTCTATGCCTCTGGACTATGATCCAAAGGTCCATCCTATAGTTGTGGACATCTTTGGCTATCTAAGGAAAGCTGTGATGCCCCTACTGGTCAGGGCAACTTCTGCTGCTATAAGAAACGCACCCAACAGGTCAGGCACGGTGGCTCACGTCTGTAATCCTAGCACTCTGGGAGGGACGAGACAGGTGAATTGCTTGAGCCCAGGAATTCAAGACCAGCCTGAGCAAGAGCGAGACCCCATCTCTAAAAATAGCTGGCACTGTGGTGGAAGCCTTTAGTCCCAGCTACATGGGAGGCTGAGGCAAGAGGGTCCCTTTAGCCCAAGAGTTTGAGGCTGCTGTGAGCTGTGATGCCATGGCACTCTACCAAGAGTGACAAAGGGCAACTCTGTCTTAAAAAAAGAAAAAAGGGGCTCGGCGCCTGTGGCTCAGTCGGCTAAGGCGCCAGCCACATACACCTAAGGTGGTGGGTTCGAATCCCCAGCCCGGGCCCAAACAACAATGATGGCTGCAACCAAAAAAAAAATGGCCGGGCGTTGTGGCGGGCGCCTGTAGTCCCAGCTACTTGGGAGGCTGAGGCAGGAGACTCGCTTGAGCCCAGGCATTGGAGGTTGCTATGAGCTGCGATGCCATGGCACTCTACCCAGGGGGATAGCTTGAGGCTCCGTCTCAAAAAAAAAAAAAAAAAAAAGAATGATAACCTTCTGTTTTATATACTGTAGTTTTTCCCATTTGTAAGTTGTGTATTAATTGAATTCTGTTTGCCATTCAGAAGTTTTGTTGTCATTTCTGGCAAAGTTTTCCTTCATGAC
>CAUYQV010188533.1:0-10416 GCA_963574575.1 Galagoides demidoff
CAGTGCAGGCTCTGCGTCCAGGCTCTCGCTACAGGGTGTCAGTCAGCGCAGTCCGAGGGACCAACGAGAGTGACTCCACCACCACCGAGTTCACAACAGGTACAGACATGACAGGGGAGAGCTGCCCAAGGAGGGGATGGGGGAGGTGGTGCCAGCTGGTGGTGTCCACAAGGCAGGGTGGGAGGGCATTAAGGAAGTGAGATGAGAGGTGTCCAGGCAATCACAGGCCCTGCCAGAAAGAAGCTGGGACGGTGGCTCACACCTGTAATCCCAGCACTTTGGGTGTCTGGTGGCTCACCAGAGGCTGAGGTGAGTGGATTGCTTGAGCCCAGGAGATTGAGACCAGCCTGGGCAATAGTGAGACCCTGTCTCTACAAGAAATTAAAAAAATGAGCCAGCATGATGATGGGCACCTGTGGTCCCAGTAATCAGGAGGCTGAGGCAGGAGGACTACTTGAGCCCAGAAGTTTGAGGTTGCTGTGACTTATGATGCCATGTACACCATCCTGGTGACAAGTTGAAACTCTGTCTCAAAAAAAAAAGAAGGAAGGAAGTGAGAAGTTTCAGGCCCTGTGAGGATGTCAAGATCACACTATAGAGGAAAAGCAGTGCACCTGAGTAAGAACTATGTTCTTGTCCTGCCTCCAATGCCAGCCAGATCGGAGACATGATAGAGGTCTTCTCCATGATAGGCTTCAGGTTTCCTATTTATAAAATGATAAGTCTATCTTCAACACATTTAAGCATCTGTATTGCTAGCTCAAATGACAATGTTGTGAGAATTCAGGACATGTGTCTCTTCCTCAAAACGTTTCATTACCATTTACTGGAAATCACTGTAATAATTCCATAAATCTATAATGACTTCACCCTGCACCGTGATGGTGCCCCTTGGCATTGGGTAAAGCCCAACCTGTACAGCCATAAGCAAACCTTCTATCTGAGATTCTGTGGCTCACTTTGCCATTGTGAGCACTGGCAGTAGTTTTATGAGGCCTGATTCCCATAGACAAGGGGCTGAATAGGGCGCGTATAAATACCTCTTGCAGAGCCCATATAAATGCCTCTTGCCTTGCCATGATGAACCCTTCCCAATGCTGCTGAGATTTTTAAAGAGCTTCACCAACAGTCAGAAAAGGCCAGATCTCAGGGTGGCTTGCTCCCTCTCTTAAAGCCCATCAGTCTGATGGCTAGTTAGCAGGGAAGACGACACCACCCACTAAGTACCCTCACTGGCCAATAAGGGCATAGGAACAGATTAGTGATTGAGTCTCTATCCAACCCAGATTCTCAGTCTCAACTTCTCTGCCTTGGGGTGGTTACATGTCAGAATGTCTCTGCCAGCTATAGTTGTCCCAAGAATCAAAGAAAACTGATAACATCTGTAAGAACTAAGATCCAGCACCTTTTGATAGAATAATGTAGAAAGAGAATCACTAATTCAAGCTTCCTACTCTGGGTTGTGGCCTAAAAGCCTGTCCGGGGTGAGTCCAGAGAATTCAAGGATGCTCAAAGTGATTAGCGAAATAGCACCTCATGCACCATCTGTGTTTAAAATCAATTGATTAGTAAGACAGACAGTAAAACAGAAGGATACCAAAATAGCCCTAGACTGGAGCATACATCTCAGTGTGACAGCCAGATGGATTTGGAAACTGGTTGGCCACTGTGGACTTGGAAAATGTCTCCATGTTGGCAAAAGTCAGGGCTCCTCAGGTAAAGACTTACAGTGCGTAGTTCCAGGTAAAGTCCTGAACCCCAGGGCCAGCCCATCCCAAGCATGAGAGAGGGGAGCCGCAGGGCCATGTCTAGTCCTGCTGCAGAACTTGGTAGTTAGGGGAATTCATCCTCCCCAGAGCATGGAGAGGCAAAGAGTCTTGCAATAAGGCCCCCTTGACACAGAAAGACTCACCAGGAGGGGAAAAGCTCCCTCTTAAAAGGGAACAAGTATAGACAAAATGGGGAAGGGATGGTTTGATTCTGAGACAGACTCTTTTAGGTTATCTTTCTAGCCCTTGTGTGTGCCACCATCCCACCCGGAGGGTGCCCCGAGGGGTTTCTACTGAACTTATCTTGGGATTCCCAGTGACTGTATGTGCTCTTTCTTTCTTTTTTTAAAAAAATTGTTTATTAAATCATAACTGTGTACATTGATGCCATTTATGGGGCTAATTTGATATACAATGTGAAATGCTTACATCTAACTGATTAATAAAACCATCTCCTTGCTTACTTATGTTATGGTAAAAACATTCACATTCTATTCTTAATAGTATAGAAATGTATCATTGCGTTATACACATTAGGTTGGATCCTCTCAAATACCCTCCCTCCTCCTGGCCTGCCCCCTCCCTTCCCTTCTCTTTCCTCTTCCCTCCTTCTTTCTGGATTGTAGTTATGTTTTACCATTCCTATGAATGTGTAGATGATTATATACTGATTTCATAGTAGTATTGAATACATTGGATACTTTTGTTTTCATTCTTGAGATACTTTACTAAGAAGAATATGTTTCCACTCCATCCAGGTAAACATAAAAGATGTGACATCTCCATCTTCTTTGTGGTTGCATAGTATTCTGTGGTGTATATATACCACAGTTTGTTAATCCATTCATGGGTTGATGGGTGCTTGGGCTGCTTCCATGACTTGGCAATTATGAATTGGGCTGCAGTAAACATGCTGGTGCAAATGTCTTTGTTGTAAAATGATTTTTGATCATCTGGGTAAATACCCAGTAGGGGGATTGTGTGTGCACTTTCAAAAAAGGAACTGAATTCTGCCTGTTTTCTCTTTCCTTTCTTAACCAAAAATGTTCAGGGCCAAGCATGAGGAAGGGCATCCCACAACGTCCTTTTCTTGGTTAATTCAAGGTCAGCCTTTCCTCCCCCATCCCCACAACACCAGTTGCTGGAGGCACTGGTATCTCTTGTGGACCATGAGTCCTGCCTTCTTTTCTTAATTCTGAGATCGTTTTTGTTTGAAAAGTTGTTTCTTTGTGCTTTGCTCTGATAAAGGGTTTGAAGAGGCAAAGCGGGAGAAAAGAGCTCTTGAGTAGCGTGATGAAAAACAAATTCTTGATGGTCAGGTCAACAAGATGGAATGGAAGCAGGATTGGCTGCTGGCCCAGGAAAATTCCAATCAAGCCAATTACGTCCTGCCTCATAGGAGCTCCCCAGAGTTTCAGTTCACTGCAGCATGATTTTCTGTTTCCGGTTGCCTGTTGGATTGGCAGCTGTTTGGTGGCTGCCATCTCAACACAGCCTCAGCCTGCACCTCAAGCCTGCTCCCCTCTGCTGCAGGGAGGTGAGGGGACAGAAGGGATGGGAAGAGAATCTTACAAACAGATTCTCAAGGGCCAGGCTGGTAGGTGCCAGCTGAATGATGAAAAGTTACCCAGACCCTCGCGGTAGGGCCCTCAGTCATTTCAAAACTCTGCTTAAATTCAAATTAGCCAAAGTGCTTTTCCAGGTGATGGCTTCGACACTAGGAGTGCACTAATTGCACAGGCAATTAAAACAGAGATTTGCTTCCTGCATGGTGAGTGGGATATTTGCCTGGGTCTTACAGCTGTGCTGTAAAAAGGAAAAAGGAAGGATGTGAAGGCCAGGAATTAGAGAGAAGCCAGCCCAAGGAAACCCAGAGGCTAATTCCCAAAACCCCTCCCTGCCTCAGCAGCTCTGATTTCAGCTGCTCCCCAGGAGGAACCACCGGAAGGTTCTGCTGGAGTCCTCCCCTTTGAGCTTATCCCTCAAGGTACCAAACGTGGCCTTCAGAGCATTTGGTCAACTACAGGCTGCCACTTTGACAGCTCACTTAAATGCCCTAGACCTTTCTTTATTGCTACTATAGGTTGAATCATGTCTTCTAAAAAGGTGTTGAAGTATTCATCCTCAGGACCTATACTTCTGACCTATTTGAAAATGGGGTCTTTGCAGACAAGCAAATTAAGATGAGGTCA
Organism: Galagoides demidoff; assembly: GCA_963574575.1. NCBI lineage: Eukaryota > Metazoa > Chordata > Mammalia > Primates > Galagidae > Galagoides > Galagoides demidoff. The sequence goes on from CAUYQV010188533.1 coordinate 3,962, forward strand.
TTACAGTGGGCCCTCATCCAGTATGACCGTGTCCTTATACAGAGGGGAAATTTGGGCACTGATGCAGATGTGCACACAGGAGAAGACCATGTGACGATTAGGAGGACACTGGAGTGATTCTTCCCCAAGCCAAGAAATGCCAAAGCTCGCCAGTGGATCACTAGCAGCTGGGAGAGAGGCTACAACAGATCCCCTCACAGCTCTCAGAAGGGAGCAGCCCCGCCAGCAACTTGCATTGAGTCTGTGAAAAAATAAATTTCTGCTGTTTAAGATGGGCAGCGGCCCTGGGAAATTAATAGGGAGCGCCCGAGTAACAGCAGTTCAAGTCCCTAGCTGCTCCTGGTGATTCCACTCTGAGGAGTCTCAAAAAAGTCATTTCACAGTTCCAACCTGGATGGCACTTGAACTTCAGCCAAGAATCTGGCTGCAAACAGCAGAGGGGGCTTCCCGTCTACAAGCCCGATACCCTCAGTCAGAGCTGTTCTTTTCCCTGCACCACCTCTGCCCAAGCACCCTCAAAGCCGAAATAGTTACAAGATTTGTCTAAGGCTTTGAGGTCACAAACAAGACAGAGACTGACGACGGTCATTCAGTCATTTCGCATGCATTTATCCAACACCTGGTAGGTCTCAAGCACTGTTCTAGGCCCTGAGGCTACAGAATAAACAAAACAGACAACATCCTCATTCGCAAGAATTACATTCTAGTGGGAAAACCGGATAATAAAGAAGAAAACGAACACCCCAAATCATTTCAATCACGAGTACCAGGATGAGTACAGAGGGAGGGCCACGTTGGACTGAGTAGTTTGGAAAGGTCTCTCCAAGGAAGTGTTTGTTATTGTAACAAGACCTAAATGACCTAAGCCTTGTGGGGATCTGGAGAGGAACATTCCAGGGGAAGGCCCTGAGGAAGCAGCTTGATGTGTTTGGAGAGTAGGAAGAGGCGCACAGCTAGAGCACAGTGGAGGAGAGCCATGTGCTTCCCAGGGATGTCTGCCCAGCAGGCAGGCACACGCTGTGCAGAGCCCTGCAGAGCCCTGCAGAGCCCTGCAGACCACAGCTAGGAGTTTGTGATGGGAAGCAATGGGCAAGCTGTTGGCAGGAGAATCACTTGGCCTAATTTATGTTTCAGAGGCTAGATTATTACCCGAGTTCCACAGTCCCCAGCCCTTCCACAGGGGCCCCACTAGACATCTGTCTTTGCCTCCCCTGGGACCTCCTTGGCTCCCATCTACAGGGGTGTCCTTCAGCTGCCCCTCCTAGAAGTCAGGCTTCAAGGCCGGGGGAGCAAACACTTTCACCACCCCCTACACCACCCCTACCCCCAACCCTGTCAAGCCCTCATTCTCAGGATTGACCTCTTGCAGGAAACTTGATGTTGGAAGTATCTGAATTCTGAGATTCAGAGAAAACCCTGCCTTCCTCCACAGGGCACAAGCCCTATGACCACAACACTGCCACAGTCTGACATTCCCAAGGTCTAGGTGTTAGTTGTGAAGGGCACTTAGTACAATTCTCGACTTCAACCCTAACCCTAAATTCATTCTGCTCCAGTCCAGGACCAGCTACACACTCCAAGCCTCTCCTGCATGAGACTTAGGGGCGGCAGGCAGTCCTGGGTGTCCCTTCCACACGCTGTCTATCCAAGCTCCTCTGTCCAACTGCTAGAGAAGTAACATGCAAGCGGCATCAGGCATGCACAGCACATGGCGTGCCAAAGTGCAGAGTGAGGGAACAGTTCTCAGAAAAATAAGCTGCAGAGACATAAATCTGCTAAGAGATTCTCCCAATTTACATCACTAAACAGAGCACTTCTCACTCCAAAGCTTCTGCTCAGATTGATTCACTGCGTTTCTGTCTTCCACAAGAACAATTGGTGGGAACTTGTTTTGCATTTTACAAATTAAAACAATCCACGGGAGGTTTTCTCAGAACAAATGGCTGGTTCACACTGAAGTGAAATTCAAGCCTCAAAGACAAGCACTCTATGGAACTTTTTAAGTGGCCTTTTGTTTGTTTGAGGGCAGCACTTTAAGCTGTTTACCCTGTTTCTACCCAGATAAGTCCAGGGGGACCCCCAACCCTGGGAGAGAGAAGCAACTCCCCAGGACTGAAGGAGAGAACACAAGACGGGGTCCTTTCATTCCAACTCCAGAGCAAGCAAGGGGAGCCACCTTGTTGGAACTCAGGAGAAACATCAGAGGCAACAAAAAGCCAGCCCAGAGTTTGGTACTCATTTTTGTGCCAGGAGCCATGCCACGCACTTCACAGTCATTGTCTGATTCACACAACAAGAAGAAATGTTGGTTGTTTGGTCCCACTACCAAAAGTGTCAGAGCTGGTGATCAAATGGAGGCCTGACCCCAAAGCCTATGTTCTTCCCACTGCATCCTATCCTCTGTACACAACTTCATGACAGCGATGTCTGTGCAAGCAGACTCAGGGAAGACATCTGATGCTTCAAAGTCTTGAAACCAACTGTCCTTTTTTGCTAACTGGTCAAATATGATACTGCTCTATTTCCACCTTACTCATTCGGGAGTCGTCTCTGATTTTCTCCTTCTGGGGTTTCCTCTGCTTGGTTCTTAAGCTTATGGCATTAATTGGTTCATTTTAAAGTTTCTAGGACACCCCTGGAACTGCTGAATGAAAATGGGGGAAGCATAAAGTGCGCTGATACTTACTCCCAAGTAAGACTCTGACCCTCCTGAGGAACCGGCTCAGGCAGACTGAAGTTACAGGGTTCAGGCAGTGTGGGCAGAGGTTTGGAGTGGGGGCTCCCGCCTCGAAGCTTTTTAAAATGCAAGATGCAGCACAAACGTGCACAATTGTGTGTGATGTTGGTGATGTCTGTCTATTTTCAGAGATTGATGCCCCCAAGAATTTGCGAGTTGGTTCCCGCACAGCCACCAGCCTTGACCTTGAGTGGGACAACAGTGAGGCAGAGGTTCAGGAATACAAGGTTGTATACAGCACCCTGGCAGGAGAGCAATACCACGAAATGCTGGTCCCCAAGGGCCTTGGCCCAACCACCAGGGCCACCCTCACAGGTGAGTATTGCCTGTGTCTGAGTGCATGGTGACTGCCGAGTCTACACCCCACCCCTCTCTACCCTACCACCCCCCTTACATCCAACCCACCACCAAATCCCATTGATTTGATTTCCTAAATCCCTTTCAAGTATGTCTATTACTCTCCATCACGTGACCATTGCCGTGTCTAAGCCACCATCACCTCTTATCCTGACCACTATAATCACCTTCCCACATTCTCTCCCGCCCCTTCAAATCCTCTTTTGAGATATCAGTGACCCTTTCAGAGTCCATTTCTGGTCATGCCATTGCACTGCACAGACATTCCTGGGGCTTCTCACCACTGTTAGGATGAACCCAGGCCCTCCTCCAAGCCCACAGCTCTGGTTCTTTCCAATCCTCAAACACATTTTACCTCCTGCCTCAGGGCTGGCGTGCACTGTTGCCTACACCTGGCAGGCTCTCCAGCAACCGATTCACTTAGTTGACGTGGGCGCCTCTCTCAGCACCCAGGTCACTGCTCACTTCTCAGGGAGATGTTTGGTTCCTGAGCGAGGTCAGCTCACCTCCTCCTGCCGCCTCATCTTACCAGTTACCACTCACCCCTCAGCCCTCCTCAGGCCCTCCTCTCACACACGTGGCATGATTAGTTGATGGTTGGTATCCACTCTAGACCTAGGGCTCCAGGAAACTGGAATCGTGTTTGATTCATCCCTGAACCTCGGGTCCACCCCCATGTCTAGTACATGGTAAGTCCTAGATCGGCGTTTCTTAAGTGAATGAATGAACGAAACTGCAAAAGTTCAGTACGACTAGGGCACAGATGAGGCCTGAGATAGGTGAGAGTCATGACTATAAAGATTTTGGGTTTATTCTTGAGGGCAGTGGGGAGTCATTGGGAGATTTTAAATAAGGTGACATAATAACCAGATTGGAGAGCAAGGCCAGGGGCAGGGAGTGGTTAAGAGGCTGCTGCTGGAGTCGAAAGGAGAAAAGATGGTGGTGGGGGCTAAGGCAGTGCCCTGGGTCACCACAATGCCCAGCTGGGAAACATTTCCTGTCCTCTTGGTGGGTGTGGGACCCATCAACACTCCTCCTGGGAACTCTGGCTCACCCATCTGAGAAAACCTACCTGCTTGACCTCACCAATGGGCAGACTAGAAATGCAGGACACAGCTTTCTGAGGAAGGAGATGCTTTGTGAAGCAGTCGAGGACCCGTGGCTGCCAATGTGCTCACAAACAGACTTTGTTTAACTTGTGTCTTGGATTCCGGCAAAAGTATTTGCTGTCTTAGTAGACAGGGGATACACAGCAGAGAGTGCGTACAATAAACAAGGGCAGTATAATCAAAGCTGTTTTCCCCCTGAGCTGAAATCCCAGGCTGCCTTGCCAAATCAGGCTAGTTAAAGTAAATATAATAAATGCTTTTTCCAGGCAGACGCACTCCTGAAAGCACAGCAAGCAGAGGGGAAGATATGCTGACCAAGCAGGTTAACGGGGGTGAATTAGGCATAGGAAGGACAGACCAGCTGGCATAGGGCCTTGCAGAGAGCTGGGAAACAGTCACAAAAATTAAGCTAAACAAAAAACCCTGAGATGATGCAGGAGGGAACTGATTCTAAGCACAGCCCATTCCTGCCTGGAGCCGCAGGCTAATTTTCTAATTAGCAATTATATAAAAATGACAGCTACTTATTCAGATGGAAGATATACCATAAAATCATGAGAGAGAGAATCCAGTCACGTCTTTGTTATAATTTTCCACTACTAGGAAAAAGAGACATTCTCCATTCATTGATCCTCTATCTTATCCCAGGTACCTTCATGTACTTATAACTTACTTAATCCCCATTTTATGGATGAGGAAACCAAAGCTCAGGAAGTTTGAAAACTTGCCCAAGTTCACAACACAAACAAGGCATATGGCCACCATTCCACAGCTGCTTCTATTAACAAAGTAAAATGTAAGGAACAATCCAAATTTAAATGCCACAGACTTTTAAAGGGTAGGGAAATTAGTATTGAGCAGTGGGCTTAAATAGGTTCTTTTTTTGTGCTAGACTTGGGTTTATGAAGTTATAGAATTATATTATATAAATCATATATAAATATCCCAGGGAGCTCATATAATTACATATATTATACATAATTATAAATTAATATATTAATTTATATTAAGTTATACATTAATATATATGTTACGTATAATTATCCCAGGGAGCTCGCTGCTGGGAGATTTATAAGGGCAGATAGTTTTATGTTATTTCAGGAGGGATTATAAGAATATGTAGAAATACATGAGGAAATCAGATATGTTTGTACTTGCTGAGATGCTAGTTGCGAGGATTGTTGGCTCTTTGCTAAGGTTTCCAGGGGAAGAGAAGGAAAGGCCGTGAACAAGAGAAGGGGGCAATAGGGAGAAGACTGATTCTAACTCTAGGAAGTTGTGTTTTCTCTCCCACTCCCCAACATGGAGCCTAAAACAGGAAATTTTCAGCCTCCAAGGCCTGTGTTCAGACCCTGGAAGTCCCAGTTTGATTTCAATGCTCTTTGCAAAAAAAGCCCAGACTTTGAATTCCATCCCCAGGCTCGCCATTTCTTATGTGATTTGGGGCAACTGACTTGATCTTTCTAAGCCTGTTTCTTCATCTGTAAACCCGGAATGATACTGCTTACCTCATAGTGGTGTCATGAGACTTTAACGGGTCCATATACGTAATGAGTTTAATGTAATGAGTTTAAGGTAGAGCTTCTAACGTAGTAAACAACTCAGCAAGTAGATGATGATAGTGAAGAAGAAAGTGGATGAGGAGATTTGTGAGCTAATGGGTGGTTCAGGACGACCTCCTTCAATCCCTGCAGCCCAGGATGTAGAACCTTCCTTCCGCCCATGTGGTCTGCAAACCAGTCACACAGGAATCACCCAGGGAGATATATGAGCCCTCTTACTCCCCAGAACTGGTGAATCTGAGCCTGCACTTTAGAAACCCCCTAAGTAACTTATGCCCATTAATGTGTGAGAATTGCTCACTTAGAGCACGACTCTGGAATTCACTCAAGTCAGGTTTGAGACCACCGGCTTCATGGATATGTGTCCTTGGGCAAATTTCTTAAATTCCCTGTGCTTTAGTTTCCTCATTTGAAGGACCTCCTGGTCTACCTCATAGAGTTCCTGTGAGGACTGTATGTATGTCTCTCTACAGAAGTACTTGGGGTGGAGCCTAGCATGCAGTTAGCACTCAACATCCACATGATTTTTTTTTATTAATTGATAGCTGTATACATTAATGCAAACATGGGGTACATTGTACTGTTTTCATATACAATTTGAAATACTTTCATCAAGCTGGTTAACATAAATTTCATGTCATTTGCTTATTCATTGTATCAAAACATTTATATTCTAGTTCTAGAAAAGTT
>CAUYQV010188534.1:0-16769 GCA_963574575.1 Galagoides demidoff
GTGTGATCATACCTCACTGCAGCTTCCAGCTCCTGGGTTAGTGATCCTCTTGTCTCAACCTGCTCAGTAGTTGGGACTATAGGCATGCACCACCATGCCCAGATAATTTTTCTAATTTTTTGTGGAGATGAAGTGTTGCTATATTTCCCAGGCTGGTCTCCAACCCCTGGCCTCAAGCAATCCTCCTGCCTCAGCCTCCCAAAGTGCTCAGATTACAGATGTGAACCATCATACCTGCCCTAATTATCCTTAATTTTTTTTTTAAGCAGTTCCCACTGGCTGAGTACAGATTTACCAGGCTGGTAAAAATTACAAAGTAGGCTTGGCACCTATAGCTCAGCAGCCAGGGCACTAGCCACATGCACTAGGGCTGGTGGATTCAAACCCAGCCCAGGCCTGCCAAAGAACAATGACAACTACAACAAAAAGAAAATAGCCAGGTGTTTTTGGCAGGCGCCTATAGTCCCAGCTACTTGGGGGGCTAAGGCAAGAGAATCACTTAAACCCAGGAACTTGAGGCCTTAAACCCCTGAGCTATGATGCCACAGCACTCCACTGAAAGCGACATAGTGAGACTCTGTTTTTAAAAAAAATTACAAAGTATTTCTCCACATAGGATTTGGTGGGAATGAAGTTCATTTTATAGTACAATATGTGGATTATTATGTAAGATCTGATGCTATGTCAAGATGTTATGTAAAATCAGTTGTTGTTGTATTAGCCCTCATTCATCCCAGCTCTTGCTGTGGGAGTCTCCTGAGGAGGGAGCATCATGAAGGCATGTTGGGAACATCATCATGTGTTTATGGCAGGGGATAAAGGGGTTGGTTAGAGAAGAATGTCTCCTTGGTGATGCTAATAAAGCAGCACTGAGCTGGAGTGACATTAGGTACCAGACCCCCAAGGTGGGAAAGACAGAGGTCTCCAAGGTGAATGCTGGAGTGAATCCTGGGAGCAGGCCAAGACCATGGCTAAGTTGATGGAAAAAGAGTTTGGGCACAGAAAGCCAGACCCAAAGATGGCCTGGTGTGTTTGAGGCCAAGCAAGGTGGAGTTAAGCCATTTGTTTTTCTCCTTTTTTATTCCTCTCAGTTTTTAAAATACACTTTCTAAAATTCATAATCTGAGCAGTCCCTAGGTGGGGGAGGGAGACATGGTGGCCAGCGTTCATGACATTTGGGTGTTCTTCTCCCCCATACTCTCTATGGCTTAGAAGTGAACGTAAAAATATCAAGTTCTATCACCATTAGACTAATTACTGTTAATTTTGAGTATTTTAAAACTAAAAATATAGCCATTTCCTTCTGTTAAAATTCTCTATTATGGTCTTGCTATTTTATTTTATTTTTTTGAGACAGAGCCTCAAGCTATTGTCTTGCGTAGAGTGCTGTGAAATCACAGCTCACAGCAACCTCCAACTTCTGGGCTCAAGTGATTCTCCTGCCTCTGCCTCCCAAATAGCTGGGACTACAGGCGCCCACCACAATGCCCGGCTATTTTTTGTTACAGCCATCATTGTTGTTTGGCAGGCCCAGGCTGGATTCGAACCTGCCAACTTGGGTGTATGTGGCCGGCACCTTAGCCGCTTGAGCCACAGGTGCTGAGCCTAGTCTTGCTATTTGTAAAATTTTCTTCTCTTCTAATCAGCAAAGATAAGCTTAGCCTTATTTGTGGATTTCTAAGTCATTTGTTTAGCTCTGCAAACTTGCCGGTGAGCAGTTATAATCGCAATTCTTGCTACCAGGGTGTTAAAATAATCCAGGTATTTAAGGTATGGAATGGAATAACTTAATGTTTCAGTGATTCAGAGGGATGGTAAGGTCATGGCCCATAACACAGTTACCTGGCTCAGGAGTGTGTACATTCAGGTCAAGGTAGAGAGCTCAGCTAAAATCCAGAAGTTCACTGACACCAGAGTTAGCGTTCCATTAAGGAAATGCTTACAAGAAAGTGCATCAGAATAAAACAAAGATTAAGGGCAGGAAGAAAGCTTGTAATTGTGTTATTGCAATATTCTGCAAAATCAGACTTTGACTTCTGTGGCCCTTTCTTTGAAGCTGAACGTGCCTCAAGTTTCTTACTGACAGGCATGAGCAATTGCATGAGTACTAAATTCTTAGATAATTCCCAGCGTGATTCCATCCAAGGTTATGTGACAAGGCAGCATGATAAATTTATATGTGTTTGGCTATCTTGTGCATGTGTGTAGTTTTGTTACTTTGATTCGCAAAACTGAAAATTCCTCCAATGTCCACGGAAAAGTATAAGGTACCATTTGGCAGGTCAAGAAAATGCCCTTCCTTATTCTTCGTCCCTACCTCATTCTTTCCCCTACGTTTTAGTTTACTAAGTTGTAGTGATTGGAATCATTCTTGGTGAATAATGCTGGGCCACGCTGAAGATTTGTGGCTGAGAGCTGGACCCTCGTCATCACCACGTACTTGTCAATGAGACAAGGTAACCCATGGTAACTGAGCTCGGAGCAGTAGGGGCAGACAGCCTCCGCTCCCCAGTGCTCTATAAAAGAGACCCGGCAAAGGGACCCTACCAGCTTCTAGCCCTCAGCCTGAGCCAAGGTGTGGAAAGAGAAGCCCAAGACCTCCGGAGCAGAGCATACCAGCTGCAGAGGCAAGGCCAGCATGTCACCTAACTTCAAACTTCAGTGTCACTTCATTCTGATCTTCCTGGTGGCGCTCAGAGGGGAGACCCGGTACCTAGAGGTGAGCCATCCCTGCGTGGACCCATCATAGCGGCGTTGCGTGAGTGCTCAGCCTTGGGCGGCAGGCAGGCTGCCTCTGTTCTCAGCCTTTGGGGGTTGCTTTTTCTTCCCTCTCTGTCGGGTGCTCTCTTTCCTCCCTGGTTTCCCCTAGACCGGTCTTCCTCCCAGCTCCTGAGCATCCCTGCCTCCCTCCCTCCCTGTGGCCGCTGGAGGATAGATGCCCGGGACTGCCGGAGAGGGTCAAGACCTTCCCGTCTTCTCCGGACTCGGGGAGACCTTGACCCCTTCTCTTTAATTCGCTTTGCTCAACAGCAAGGAGGGTGCCCCGCTCCCGGTTCCTTTTCTTTCCCACCCCTTGAACTTTTCTGGGCTGACCCATTTTTCTTGCTAGGTGAGGGAGGCGGCGGACTACGACCCTTTCCCGCTCTTCAGCGCCCACCTGAAGCGGGAGCTGGCCGGGGAGCAGCCGTACCGCCGCGCGCTGCGTGAGTCGGGGCTGCTGGGCGGGCGTGCGGGGCGCCGGGTGCGCGAGGAGGCGCCCAGGGCCGAAAGGAGCGAGTGTGGCGTCCCTCGGGGCGCGGGAACCCGGCGCGCAGAGGCGGGAGGCGGGGGTCGGGGAGCCCGCGCTGGGGAGCCCCGGCACCGGGCGAGCACAGGGGGCCCGCCCGAGGCCGGCGCGGGGGGCTGCAGCCCGAGACTCCCGGCCCGGTGCCCTCCCCCAGGGTGCCTGGACATGCTGAGCCTGCAGGGTCAGTTCACCTTCACCGCCGACCGGCCGCAGCTGCACTGCGCCGCCTTCTTCATTGGCGAGCCCGAGGAGTTCATCACCATCCACTACGACCTGGTCTCCATTGACTGTCAGGGCGGGGACTTCCTGAAGGTGAGGCGACCCCGCCTCGCGCAGCCCAGCGGGGCAGGGAAGGAAGGGGCCGGGACGCTGCGCCCAGCGCGGGGCTGCTGGGCGCGGGGAGCGGATGGCGACTCCTCTTGGGACGCTCCGCTGGTGCCAGAGTCCGAGAGGCGCGCCGGGGAACTCCCACGCTCTCCCGACCCCTGGACCTCGGCCCACGTCCCGCAGGGCTGGTGCCTCCGGACACTGCAGTGGTTTTAACTCCCTTCTGTGCGCTTTCGAGGCACTGGTAACTTGTAAAGACTTAACTCGCAGCACGAGGTGTTGTATGATGCAATCCCGGGCAGGCGAAATCAGATAAAAACTAGCTCCAGAGCGCGAGTCTTCGCACCAGCGGGTCTAGGTTAGAGGGCCCGCCCCCCGCGCGAGTCTGAGAGCTGAGCCCGCCTCGCTGCAGCTGGTCCCTCTCTTCGCGGAGCTGTTCCCAGCGTACAGGGGTTATGTTCAATGCCTGGGCGACCCAATTTTGGAGCAAGAGGGCAGTGGCTGCTGCGAAGGATGTTGAAGGGGGATCTAACTTGAGGCAGATGGGAGGTGAGAGCAAGCCCCCCAAATTAGCAGCATCCCCACTTCAATCGGTCTCTCTAACAGGGCAGCTTAGAATGGCTGGTGGAGTTCTACTCTGCAATTAAAAATAATCATGATTTAAACCTCCAAAAGTAGAATTATTTTGGAACCTGTCAAACGCGTTGGAAATAATGGGTTGTTGGCAATTTTGCTCGGGGAGACTAGACCGGACTCATTAAACTGGAGACCTGTGATGATTTGGGAAGTAAAGCCAATAGATTCTGATCCTTTATCCAACTGCAAAGTTTAACAATCGAAGGGGGAAAGTCCCACGTGGCATAACAGCCTGAGTGTTGAAGCAGTTCTTGATATTTTAAAGTAATATCTGATGACTTTTTAAAAAATGGGCATATGTAACCATTGGCAGGTAAAGTTTCTGCTTTGTTTTTTTCTTTTGCTACTTATTTTTGAGATATTTTGTTCACATTTCAATGGCCACAGGAAAGAGAGCAGTTGAACGGAACCCAAATTACATTTCTGTAGAATTCAGTGTACATTGCTATAGTTTCACTGACCAGTATGGTTGAAATGATGTAATAAATATAAGAAAGTTGATTTACATTGAAAGCTTTCAGGCTTGTAAAGAAAAAAGAATTAATTAAGTAATTAATAATACTGCTCGTGAACAACCTTCAAAGTTAAAATATATGCAAATGAAAAACAAGAAGGCCGGAGTGTAGGCTGCCTGTTCCTCATGTGTGACTGAAGCCCATTGCTGGGTAACTTCCCCTCCTCTCAACACACCCATGACTTCAGTTGATAGAAATGATAGCATCTATGTCTATATATTTTTTAAAGGTATTTGATGGTTGGATCCTCAAGGGGGAGAAGTTCCCCAGTTCCCAGGATCATCCTCTCCCCACGACTGAGCGGTACATAGATTTCTGCGAGACTGGCCTTAGCAGAAGGAGTATCAGAGCCTCCCAGAATGTGGCCATGATCTTCTTCCGGATCCATGAACCCGGAAATGGATTCACATTAACCATAAAGACAGATCCCAACCTCTTTCGTAAGTGGGTTCACTGTCTTCTCCGTTAAAAGGCAGAACTTGGGGATCAAACCTACTTTTCAAAGGTAATATAATTGCAGGGACTTTTAAGTAAGTTAAACTGAGGAATGATTTGAATGGAAATGTTGTTTTAATTAGAAATGACCTAATGGGTATTTTTTTATTCAGTATAATAAAAATCTAATCACAGATTGTAATGTATTTCCCAGGCTAGATAGTATACTAATTTATGACCAGTATAATTCTGGTTTGTTTTTTTTCCCCAAAGTCTTATTCTGGTCTCCCAAGATACTACAATGCATTCAGTGACAAACTTTAACCTCCCAAGTCATTCTACTGATCCCAGATAAGCTTGAGGGATCAGATATGAAGTTATAGTTGTAGAGATATTTAGGCAAAGGCTGAAAGGCTACAAATAGGGATTATGGTAGATAAATGTCATGCCCTGAGTGAAGGGTTGGACCAGAGCACCTCAATGCTGCCTTCAGATTCTCAGCCCACCACTCTAATGCAGTTCCTTTCTGTTAGACACTCACTGTAACATTGAATAGCTCGGGACAGCCTAAAGGACATTATCTTAATCAAAATGAGCTTATTCATCTATTTATTGTTTTTTCCCCTATTAAGGGAAAATAATCTTTAAAAAAATTAGAAGTAAGCGTATTACTCATTTTAAATTGCATGCAACAGTAGTAATATTAACTCTTCATGTAGTTGAAGGATGGGGGTAATCTGCCATAGAATAATGTACTACTGATCTTATTATTTCTATTAAAAAAAAAAGAATTTCTGAAAGAAACCCCTATCAAAGAGGCCGTTTCTAAGAACTGGAGCAGAGTAATTCTAGAGACAAAGTAAAATATTTTTCCTACGTTTTGTTTGGATAGAAATGAGAAACTTTCCAGAATCATCAAGGAATTTCAGTTCTTTTAGAATTTAAATGGCATTTAAAATATAATAAGGAAGCAAGTGATGGTTCTAATCAACCAGAAGCATTTGTCTTATAATCAGCAAAAGAGTACAAATTCTGATGCTTTTAGTTTCATATCCAGAAGTATAAATATATTGTAAATCTAGATATGAGATACAAAACAAAAAGTTTTATATTAAGAGTAAATTAAATATTACATTAAATATTACAAATTTACCATTTATAACCCTAACACTCTGGTAGGCAGAGGAAGGTGGATTGCTTGAGCTCACAAGTTCAAGAGCAGCCTGAGCAAAAGTGAGATCCTATCTCTACTAAAAATAGAAAAACTGAGGCAAGAGGATTGCTTGGGCCCAAGAGCCGGAGGTTGCTGTGAGCTATGATGCCATGGCACTCTACCCAGGACAACAGTTTAAGACTCTGTCTCAAAAAAAAAAAAAATTACCATTTAGTCAACTTGTCACGTAATACCCAGCAAATATTTGTCAGCCTGATGCCTTTTTATTTTTTCTTAGCCTATTTCATCACTATTAGAAAATACTTAAAATAGACTTGGTGCCTGTAGCTCAGTGGCTAGGGTGCCAGTCACATACACTGGAGCTGGACGAGTTTGAACCCAGCCCAGACCTGCCAAACAACAATGGCAACTACAACCAAAAAATAGCCAGGCGTTGTGGTGGGCACGTGTAGTCCCAGCTACTTGGGAGGCTGAGGTAAGAGAATCGCTTAAGTCAGTGGTTCTCAACCTTCCTAATGCCGTGACCCTTTAATACAGTTCCTGTGGGTCATGACCCATAGGTTGAGAACCGCTGGCTTAAGCCCAAGGGTTTGAGATTGTGGTGAGCTGTGATGCTACAGCTCTCTATCAAGGATGACATAGTGAGACTCTGACTCAAAAAAAAAAAAAAACCCAAAGAAAATACTTAAAATAAAATTATTTATTTACCTTATTATTTAAAAAATAATATGGCTCCAAATTCCATGAATAAAGGCTTCAGACAGACAAGACTTAAGGGTAGGCCTCACCTATAAGCCTCAATTCTTTCCGACTCTTAACTTCCACCTGGACCTTGGTTAACTGAAGTGTTCCTAGAACTACTACCAGTTAGTATTTTTTGTTCAGTTATTGATCTATGTCTAGTGATTGTTATAAACAAGGTAACCCCCTGAGATCAAGATCAGAAGACCCTTGCGGCCCAGGGCCTCCTGACAATGTTTCAAAATTGCCTTTGTGATACATATGCTCTCTTCCCAGGCAGAAGGCCCTAGACAAGAACAGGAGGGTAGAATAAAGCTACAATAAATTTCTATAAAAATCCAGCAGCCCAAGTAATGTGAATGTGACTTTTTTTCCTACCAAGCCTGCAATGCCATCTCTCAAACCCCAAATGGGAAGTTCACCTTGGTGGTTCCACATCAGCATCGCAACTGCAGCTTCTCCATCATTTATCCTGCGGTGATCAAAATATCTGATCTCACCCTGGGACACTTAAACGGCCTTCAGCTGAAGGTGAGTTGCTTTCTTGCTGCCCCATCATTCCGCAAGGCCCCCGCTTTGGCAGAGCAGAAGCAGTCAGTCACGCAGCGGAACCCAGACATGAGCAAATTGGAGCAGTAGGTCCCTCTGACTCCGACTCCTCACGTGCTCACCCTAGCTGCTGGCACGAAGTCCTTTTTCTATTTTAGTATGCTGCCAGTCGCATGCTCAGGTGCCTCTTCTAGCGACTTGAACAGTCTTCTCATGATGTAGGAAATGTTTTCAACTGGTTGAGTTGTGGTCTATAATTACAATTGAACTCTCTTGTACTTGCCTCTTTTACAAAAATTCTTTCCTAGCAGAACCTAGTATGAGTCATCTACACAGCTGTTTTTCTGATTATTGGAATTTTCTTTTGACATGAAGGAAGTATCTCATTGACAGAACTGTGTTACGAAGGAATGCTAAGTCTAGCATAAAATACAAAATTGGATTTTTATATCACCGTATACAGTAAAGCACTGAGGAGTGTTTTGCATGGCAGGTAATTCAGTACATTTTGCCCCTACTAGCTTGGAACCCTATCAACCTATCGTCAAATGAGCTTCTGTATGGACCTTAGAATTAATGTTGATCGTGACCATATCTCCCTGTAGGGAGCTTCTTCCTTCTGAGTCATCCTCATTTCCTTGGCTCATATGCCTAGGTTAAGATAACTCATGTATTTGTTGCTATCAAAGGCAGTCATAGCTCCTAATCAGACAGATTGTAGTGAAAACCAAACAAATAGAACCAGGACTGAGAAAAGGAATATATCCAACTTCATAAACCCCTTAATTCATGGACCAATACCTATCTTTTTTAGGGGGACCTTAGTGGAAGAATAACATCTTGATAAGGACACCTTTGGTTATCTTTGGGACAGTCTTATTGGCTTAATATTGCTTGCATGTCATTCTTGCTATAAAATATAGAAGATGGGAGGTGTGATCACAGACTGGGAAAGCTGCACTTTATTTATATATTATTTTTTTGAGACAGAGTCTCACTCTGCTTCCCTGGGTAGAGTGCTACGGTGTTATACCTCACAGCAACCCCAAACTCTTCGGCTTGAGCAATCCTCTTGCCTCAGCCTCCCGAGTAGCTGGGACTATAGGCATGTGCTATCACGTCTGGTTAGTTTTTCTATTTTTAGCAGAGACAGAGTCTTGCTCTTGCTCTTTAGCAGAGACAAGTCTTGCTCACAGGGAAAGCATGTTCTAGTAGGATAAGACAGGCAAAGTTGCCATGCATTTCAAATAATGGTAAGTGCTGTACAGAAAAGGCATCAGAGTGGTGTGAAGGACAGTGACTGGGAGCAGGAGGGTGGAGGAAGGAGCAGGAGGCTGCTTGAAATAGGATGGCCAGGAAAAAAATATTTGAGAAGCAATACCTGAGCGATAGATCAGAAGGAGCCAACAGCCATGGGAAGAACAGAGAGCAGAGGGAATAGCAGTGCAGAGGCTCAGAGGCAGGAATGGGCTTCCTGGGCTCCAAGAACCAAAAGAAGGCAAGATGGGGAGGAGTGGCGTGAGACAGCATGGGGGAGATGGGCAGGACCAGAGTGTGGAGAGCCCTGCAGATCATTTTAAGGAGTTAGAGTTTATTGTTCTAAGCATGAGAGGAAACTACTGGAGGGGTTCAGGCAGAAAAGTGACATGCTCTGATTTACACTGGCTAGTATGTTAGTAGGGGCCATACTACCCTTTTCATGCCCCAATGAGATGTTTCATTAATTATTATTAATGTGTCTATCAAGATTATTTTTTTAAGGCTGGGCATGGTGGCTCACCTCTATAATCCCAGCACTTTGGGTGGCCAATGTAGGAGGATTGCCTGAGCTCAAGAGTTTGAGAGCAGCCTGAGCAAGAGCAAGACTCCATCTCTAAAAATAGCTGGGTGTTGTGGTGGGTGCCTGTAGTCCCAGATACTTGGGAGGCTGACGCAAGAGAATCACTTGAGCCTAAGAGTTTGAGGTTGCTGTGAGCTATGACACCACAACACTCTACCGAGGGTGATGAAGCGAAACTCCGTCTCAAAAAAAAGAGATTATTTTCTTAAATAAAACATTCCAGATTTTTTATATATTGGAAGGTGAGGAACACCAAAAAGGAAAGAATTGAATTGTACACATCAAATAGATGTTTGGATCTTACATTGGTACAATGAATATAGGTACTCCTTTGGTCCACTGTTGTAGTATAGGCAGGAGATAACGGTGGCTTAGGACTTCAACAAAGAAATCGAGGGGACCACAGTTAAGGAATTTCAGAAAGGGTCCCTACATGACTCAGTTTCTGATGCTGTTTATAAAAGAAGCAGAGAGGTTTGCAAAGAGGAGAGGAAAGTTTGCAGGGGAAAGGCGCACCCAACTGCCTTGCTTCTTTGTTTTGTTCTCTTCTTTGAGTGTCTACTTCTTCCCACCTTCTCTGTTTCCCATTTCTCCCTCCTGAGTCTGCCTTTTGCCCTTCAAGACCATCTCCTAAAATTTGGAACCCACAGAACCAAATGAATAGTTAGTCTTTTTTTTTTTTTTTGAGACAGAGTCTCACTGTGTTGCCCTCAGTAGAGTGCTGTGGCGTCACAGCTCACAGCAACCTCAAATTCTTGGGCTCAAGCAATTCTTTTGCCTCAGTCTCCCAAGTAGCTGGGACTACAGGCACCCACCACAACACTCGGCTATTATTTTGTTGCATTTGTCATTGTTGGTTAGCTGGCCCGGCTGGGTTCAAACCCACCAACTTTGGTGCATATGGCTGGCGCTGTAACCACTGTGCTACGGGTGCTGAGCTGAATGTTTAGTCTTTTTTTTTTTTTTTTTTTTGTAGAGATAGAATTTCACTTTGTCACCCTCGGTAGAGTGCTGTGGTGTCACACAGTTCACAACAACTTCCAACTCTTGGGCTTAGGAGATTCTCTTCCTTTAGCCTCCCAAGCCCCTGGGACCACAAGCACCCACCACAATGCCTGGTCATTTTTTTGTACCACCACGCTTGGTATATGGGGCCGGCACCCTACTCATTGAACCACAGGCACTGCCCCAAATGTTTAGTCTTAAGAGAAGTTTCCCCTGGGCATCTTCTACTCCAGGAAAGGCAATTAAGAGTTTTTTCCTTTACCCCTAAATGGCTAATGCAATGCTTAATACAAGAACATGAAGCCCTCTACACAATGGGGCTAATTAAACCTGTGTTTCATCAGATGATGAAATTATGTGTAAAGCATGTAAGCATGGAACCCAGCACACAGTAGGTAAACCTTTTAAAAATACATATCCCCACTGGCTTCCCTTCATTAGCCAAACAATTACCATTATAATTATAGTTTATTGTATTTCAATGTCCTTCTAAATGTCTGAGTGTGTGTGCTTATGTACGTGTGTGTTTTAAGTTCTCTATTTTAGATCTTGGTTCCCATCATAGTCAGGGATTCCAGCATAGTCAGGTCTCTATCTGGTTTACTACTGAGCGCCTTGGCACATTCTACTAGTTCTCTTAATGAGCACGCCCCATGGAGACCAGGATTATGGGCAAAATGGACTACATAAATTGTGAGGACAATGAAAGATGAAAATGTCTGGGCCCTTATTAAAAATTTATTGAGAATGCAGCACAACATTAAACCAAGCTCAGGGCCTTGCTAGGTGTGGCCCTCTATGGCTGCAACAGGTGGCATGACCATGAGGCCACCCCTGATTGCAGGAGGTGGGTGGTCCAAAGTGCAATATTTGGGACTGAGAGTGTGGCTGCTTTGTGGGGGAAAATGAGGCACCGGATCTGCTGTGGACAAGCCGGTGCGGGAAGGATGAAGGGAAGCTGAAAAACGTGGTCACAGGGGACCACACAAAGTCTTAGAATCAATTCTGCCTTTGAGTATCTCAAAAAAATGTGTTCTAGTTGAAAGGAGAAAGATGATAGTGACTGTAGGTAACTTGGGCCACCAAACCAGTGTTTTATCTTTTTTAAATATGCACATAATTAATCTAATCCTTATTGGCAGAAATGATATGTTCCAGTAGCAGAAAAATTGCTTTACAAAAAAGAGGAAAAGAGATAAGGTGAAGGAAAAGCAGAGTGAACGCCCTATCTATACAGTGCAGGGATTTGGCTTGGTTTAACTCTGACTGTCGGCATTAAGAGATTCCAGGAATTCAGTACGTATGTCCAAATGATTCAAAAAGCAAATCATTTTCAGGTTTAATTTTCATACATCTCATATGGGGCTTACAGATTCCCGTTTTATCATTCCAGTCCTTCAGTTTGAGGGGAAAAAAATGCACTGACACATTTTTCTCATTTTATAAGAAAATGATTACTCATCTGATTTAAAAAAGCAATCCTTATGACTTTTTTTTCCCCCTTTAAATGTCTTTTAATTTCCGGAGTCCCAGATGTTAAATTAAATGGCACTGCCAGGATGTTGAGGGCTGATTGAGTGGATTTACCAACTCGCTGATGATCAAAAGGTTTGACTTGTGGTTTAAACATATCTTTCTCCGTGGTTTTGTCCCCATAGAAACCCTCAGCGGGTTGTGGAGGGGTAGGAGACTTCGTGGAGCTGCTGGGAGGTGCTGGATTGGACCCTTCCAAAATGATGCCTTTAGCTGACCTCTGCTACCCCTTTCATGGTCCCGGTGAGAAATTTCTTTGATTATTATTTATGTGCTTATCAAGAGTTTTTGAAAGTAAACTACTCCCAATGGAATGTTTTTTTATACACGGGAAGACAAGTTTAACCAAAAAAAAGAAGAAGAAGAAAAAAAAGTCAATTGTGTACAGTGAATCAGTATGAGGATTTTTACATTTGAGCTTATGTTCAGTATCAAAATCTATTACCAAAATATCTGACATTGGGAGAGAAATCTATGAAGCAGTGAGGATATATATTTTAAGTTCAGTCCTAAGAAAAGCTGTGAAAAAGTCAAAGCTTTATAACTCTATGCTCTTTGCATCTTCTTGGGGCTTCCTGCTTTCTTCCTCTGGAGACTAAAGGGTTTGTCTGCTAATGAAAAGCTTATGACTCAGATAGTAGTATGACAATTAAGTTCACAAACTCATCTAGAAAAAGTGCTACCTACCCCATTATTGAATTTTATCAGGAATCATATCAAAATAATATGTAAGTATTAGGCACATTAACTAACGTAAATAGGTCATGTTGTGTAGATAAAAATTCAGATTAAGATCAGGAAAAGAATGACCTTCTAATTATAAAAAGAAAAATAAATTTGGACCTCCTGGCAGAAACTTAACCTAGGTTCTCTAGTACTTATATTAAAATAATTGTAGTGTCTGTATTTACTATGTCTTTTAATTGGCTTTTATCTCAATAACTCTAATGAATTGTTTAACTTAATTTAAACCCATGTCCCTGTTTGTGAGGTACCTGTTACATGCTGGCGATGCTTGCCTTTCTCAGGATTTAGAAACACCTGATAGAGACGAAGGGGGAGGCAGATTGAGAAAACTAAAACAGCAGAAAGCAGGGTTGTAGGGCAGATTAATCTTGCTGAGGAACCAGCTTGAGGCTGGAGAAACAAAAGAAAGTGTTTTTTTCTTTTTTTTAAGACAGAGTCTCACTCTGTCACCCTGGATAGGGTCCCAGGGCATCATAGCTCACAGCAATCTCAAACTCCTGGGCTCAAGCCATCCTCTTGCCTTGGCCTCCTAAGTAGCTGGAACTACAGGCATGTGCCATCATGCCCTTCTAGTTTTTTCTATTTTTAATAGAGATGAGGCCTCACTCTTGCTTAGGCTGGTCTCAAACTCTGGAGCTCAAGCAATCTACCCACCTTGGCCTTCCAGGGTGCTAGGATTACAGGTGTGAGCCACTGCCAAGGAAAGCAATTTTTATTTTTATTTATTTGTTTGTTTGTTTATTTGTTGAGACAGAGTCTCATTATGTTGCCCTCCATAGAGTGCTGTGGCATCACAGCTCACAGCAACCTCAAACTCTTGGGCTTAAGTGATTCTCTTGCCTCAGCCTCCCAAGTAGCTGTGACTACAGGCACCTGCCACAATGCCTGGCTATTTTTTATTGTTGTTGTCATTGTTGCTTAGCAGGCCCCAGCTGGGCTCGAACCCACCAGCCTTGGTGCATGTGGCTGGCACCCTAACCACTGAGCTATGGGCGCCAAGTGAAGGAAAACAATTTTTAATAAAAATAGCATGAGTTTCAATATATAAGTGCTCAAGCACATCTGTACTGAAAGTGATGTAAAAGTTGTCAAATGCTTATAAAGTTTAGATTTAATAGAAGTGAGGATATCAGAAGCCCTTCATATAAGATGTGAGGAAAATGCAGGAGAAAGGGTGCAGCTGGGCAATGGAACAAACACTAGTATATTCCGTGTGTGCCTATAGCACGCAAATGATTTTTGTTTGTGTATATGTGGAACAGAGTTTTATCTTGACTCAGAAAATAATAAACAGGTGTTTTTGGCCTCCATAAACGTCCAGCACGCCATCCTCTAGCCCCTGTCCATTAAGGGCCACCAAGGGCACAACAACTGCCCCTGCAAATTTCCAATCTGTCCCTAGAGGTCACTACTGCCCCCACAACAAGCGTTCAAGCCAAGCGAGGGTGCAGAGCTGACTGCCCTAGTGTGCCTTCATTACCCAAGCCCTGCAGACAAGAATATGTGGAAAAGGCCAGGAGACAGCTTGCCCCTCTCCAGCCAGTTTTATTTGTATAACAGTGTTCTTGCACATGAGGACGAAGGCTGAGTTCGATTTTACTATTCTCTAATTAATTGTGTACAGTATTATACTGAAAGTGAAAACAAAGCCGTTTCACCTGATAACAGATGCATGGTTTGAGTGTGAAAGGGAAGTCCCCTGGCTTTCATTGTGTTTAAATTGTCTGGTAGACAGTTTCATTGTGTGGCTTCTAACCTGCTGGGAAATTTTATAATTTTTTTTTCCATCATTCATAGCCCAAATGAAAATTGGCTGTGACAACACTGTAGTGCGCATGGTCTCCAGTGGGAAACACATAAACCGTGTGACCTTTGAGTATCGACAGCTGGAACCATACGAATTGGAAAGCCCGAATGGAAACAGCATCCAGGAATTCTGTCTGTCCAGTTTTTGAGTAACTAACCTGATGATTGACATGCCGTTAAGTGAGTTCGTAATGGCTGTTGTATATGGTTTTGACGCCCAGCTACTCAGAAGCTTTTCATCCCAGTCAGTATACGTAGCCTCCAGCAGCCACACATAATATTTGTGCTTTGCTTCTTTTTTGTTTGTGATACATAAGTGAATACGTGGCAGATTAAGCCCCTATTTGGGAGAAAATAATTTTTAATGGAAATCTTTGTCCTTCTTTGGTGTACCACAAAGCTGGAACCGGTGAGAGAAGTGCAGAGCAATGTGCAATAAAAAATTGTATCTCGGACGGCGCCTGTGGCTCAAAGGAGTAGGGCACCGGCCCCATATGCTGGAGGTGGCGGGTTCAAACCCAGCCCCGGCCAATAACTGCAACAAAAACAAAAAAATTGTATCTCAAGGGAAGAAAAATGGTGGTACTTGTATAGGCTTTATAACAGAAAATTCAAAGTCTTGTGTACAGCAAGGTAGTTCCATCTGTTTAGTTACATTCTGTTTGTTACTCTGTTTATCACAGATAATTACAGCTATTATTTATTGATTTGTACCAACTTGTTTCTAATAAAACTCTGTAGCATGGAAGAAACTTTCCATCCACAAATGCAGATATGAATAAATATATTCAAAAGTTGGTGCCTTGATAATTGTACTTTAATTTCTTTCTGGAGTAGTCTGCTCCCTTGTTCCCCGCAGAAAATAATGTTCTCGTGTAGTGCAGAACCAAATGCTGAGGGCAACCACTTTGGGCTTCTTCAGGCTAGCAGAACTCTGATCATTGAAGTAGAATTAGTTAGAGCTGAGGTAGGATTGCAGCGTTTGCAGAAGCTAAGTTAGCTGATTGGGCCTGGCAGGGAAGCTGGTGCAGAGATCCATTTTCCACTATCCTCTGAGAAAACATGTCTTCGTCACAACGGATGCACTTTTCAACAAGAACAGCAAAGATCTTGAAACTGTTTTAGGTACAATTTGTAGCAATCTGAGTCCTGTGATGATGAAGGCGGTTTACTGTTGACTGAGTCTGACTTACCTTAGGCTTGAGAATAAGCGTGTGGTATCTAAAAGGCATGTTGGAGCAAAAAAAATGAGGCTTTGAGCAACAAAAGTAAATACTCCTAAGTGAACTCTTTATTTTGAATTAGCAGATGGAAGCTTTAAACTATGCCATATGTAATGGCCTGATTATGGATCCTGAGACATATTTGATAGAAAGTTCATTGGAATATTCTAGGCTCCCTATGCACTGGACTTGTTAAAAATATGAAAACCAGGCAGAAGGAAAAATACTGATTGAAAGTGGCAGAAGTACCCAGGATTTGGCACGAGTTTTGACTTAGCAAATATCTGGAATGAGTGACTACTTTAGCAAATAAATGAATAAATGCCTGGATGGACGAATGGCCAGCTGGATGGGTGACTCTATAATTCCTGAGTAGTTGTGTAAGATATTGAATTCCTCATTTCATAGAAAATGAAGCCTGTGAAGTTTTATTGTGAACCGTTTTGTCTTGTTTCACAGTCCTTCTAACAACCTAAGAACTAAGGCAGTTCTGTCAAAAGTTAGAACATCACTATCAGAAGTTTCTGGCTCTTCACCCTCATGACCCCTTATGCTGAGTAAAACACAATTGTCAATCATATTTGACCCTGGCCATTAGAACCACCTGCTTTTATTCCTAAGGGACATTTTGCAACCTAATTAACTTCTCTACACTAAGATAGATGTGACCGGCTCAGCACCTGTGGCTCAAGCAGCTAAGGAGCCAGGCCACATACACCTAAGGTGGCGGGTTTGAATCCAGCCCAGGGGCTCGGTGCCTGTGGCTCAATCGGCTAAGGCGCCAGCCACGTACACCCAAGGTGGCGGGTTCGAATCCCCAGCTCGGGCCTGCCAAACAACAATGATGGCTGCAACCAAAAAATGGCCAGGCATTGTGGCGGGCGCCTGTGGTCCCAGCTACTTGGGAGGCGGAGGCAGGAGACTCGCTTGAGCCCAGGAGTTGGAGGTTGCT
>CAUYQV010188535.1:0-16489 GCA_963574575.1 Galagoides demidoff
GCATGACAGAACAAAGTCTACCACTATTCAAAGGAATCCAAAACATCCAGCAATCAACAATGTAAGATTCACAGTGTCTGGCATCCCATCTAAAACTGCTAGGCTAATAGAAAAACAGGAAAAGATGACCTCTAACTATGAGAAAACGCAATGATATTAGACCCAAGAAAGGCAAGAATGCTGGAAACAGCAGACAAGGATTTTGTTTTTAAAGCTAGACTAATTAGGTTCCACCAGCTCAAGAACATAGAAGAGAACATGAACATGATGAAGAGAGAAAGGAATACATACACACACATACATTTTCAAAAAAAAAAACAAACGAGTCTGTGCACGGGGTGGCTCTCACCCTGTCATCCTAGCACTCTGGGAAGCCAAGGCAGGAGGACTGCTGGAGCTCTGGAGGAGTTACAGACCAACCCGAACGAGAGTGAGACCCCATCTCTACTAAAAACAGAAAAACTAGCCAAGTGTTCTGCAGGCTCCTGTAGTTCCAGATAGATACTTGGGAGGCTGAGGCAAGAAGATGGCTTCAGCCCTAGAGTTTGAGGTTGCTGTGAGCTATGACACCATGGCACCCTACCTATGGGTGGGTGAGGCTCAGTGAGGCTGAGTGAGACTCAGTCTAAAAAAATAAAACAGACCCACAAATGGAACTTCTAGCAATTAAAAATACAACTTCTAAAATAAACAATAGACAGATGGAAATAAGAGCAGATGAAACTAAAAAGAAAACATATGTGAACCTGAAGACACAGCAATAGAAATTATCAAAAGTGAAGCACAGAGAGAAAAGGACTGGAAGAAAACAGTCTCAGGGTTGAGCAGAATAGCAAGTTAGCTAACATATGTGGAACCTGCGTCCTTAAAGGAAAGAAAAGTAGAGCCATAAAAAGAAAATATTTAGAGAAATACTGTCTAAAAATCTTCCAAATCTGATGAAAACTATAATATCATTGACCTAAAAATCTCAACAAACATCAAGCAAAAAAAAAAAATTTTTTAAACTCACCTAAGGCATTTCATAATCAAACTGCTAAAAACCAGTGCTAAAGAGAAAATGCTAAAAGCAACCAGAAGGAAAAGGACATATTACATATAGAGGCCCAACCATTCACTGCCTACAGGAAGCACTTCAAATATAAAAATAAAAATGGTTTTTGAAACTGAAAAGATGGGAGAAAAGATATACCATGTTAACAGTAGTTAAAAACAACAAAGACAAAAGGAAAACTACAGTAGATACATTATTATCAGATGCAGACAACTTTTAATCTAAACAATATTGTTAGGAATAAAGAAGGTAACTGCATAAGGATGAAACAGTTGATTATCAAAAGGATATAACAGCTTGGTGCCTGTGGTTCAAGCAGCTAAGGCGCCAGCCACATACACCTGAGCTGGCAGGTTCAAATCCACCCCAGGCCTGCCAAACAGCAATGATCGCTGCAACCAAAAATATTGCCAGGCATTGTGCCAGACACCTGTAGTTCCAGCTACTTGGGAGGCGGAGGCAGGAGACTTGCTTGAGCCCAGGAATTGGAGGTTGCTGTAAGCTGTGATGCCATGGAACTCTACCCAGGGCGACAGCTTGAGGCTCTGTCTCAAAAAAAAAGGATGTAACAATCCTAAATGTTTATGTACCAAATAACAGAGTTTCAAAATAAAAAAGCAGACCACAAGCTGTAGCACATGTATACCATGGGGTATTATTCAGCCATTAAAAAAAATGGAGACTTCACAGTATTTGTATTAACCTGGATGGAAGTGGAACACATTATTCTTAGTAAAGCATCACAAGAATGGAGAAGCATGAATCCTATGTATTCAATCTTGATTTAAGGACAATTAATGACACGGTGGAAAGGGGACAGCAGAGAGAGAGAGAAGGAGGGAGGAGGGTGAGGGAAAGGAAGAACAGAGAGAGGGAAGGGGGGGGTGTCTCAGTGTGTGACACATCTTGTATCCTCAATGAATCCCCAATTAAAGAAAATAAAGCAGACCATGACAGACCTGCAGAAAAACAGACAAGTCATATTATAGTCAGAGATATCAATGTCCCTTTCTTATTAATAAATAGAGCAAGAAGAAAGAAAAACATCAATAGACATAGAGGACTTGAACATTATTAACTACTTAACGTAAATGACATCACAGAGCACTTCCTCCACAAAGTAAACATCTCCAAGTGCACACACAACATTCATCAAGAAAGACCATATTGACCATATTCTGGACTGTAACTCCAGCCTCAATAAACTTAGAAGGATTCATACAAAATACATGCTCTGACTATAACAGAACCAAAACTCAGTAACAAAAAAATGCAGAAAAATCTCTACATATTCACAAACTAAAAATCACTTCTAAATGACATAAGAAAAAATCAAAAGGAAAATTAGAAAGTACTAGGAAGTGAATAATAATGACAAAAAAACATATTAAATGTGGAGGAAAAGTAGTAGCATCAAATACCAACATTAAAAGGTCCCAAATCAATGACCTTGGTTTTGTCTTTTAAAAAAAACTATAAAAAAGACCAAATTTAACCCAAAATCCATAAGAGAAAGAAAATTATAAAGATCAGAAAAGAAATAAGCAGTTCACCAATTAATAAAGATAAAAAACATATGATCACCTCAGTAGACACAGAAAAATATTTGAAAAAATTCCACATACCAGTATATTCCTTATATTAATAAAAACTCATGAAACTAGGAACAGACAGGAACATCCTCAACCTGATAAAAAGCATCCATGGAAAACTTAACAGCTCATATAAGTTTACTTTTATACTTACTGGGAAAGACTGAATGCCTTCATCCTAAGATCAAGAATAAAATGAAGATGTCTTCTCTTACCAACTGTACTAACAATGTACTAAAAGTTGTAGTGAATGCAATAAGAAAAAGAAATGCAAAAGCATCCAGACTGGAAAGAAAGAAGGCTTTATTCATCATACATGATATGACTGTCTGTATGAAAAGAGTCAAATACAAAAAAAACACCTAACAGAATTAATAAATGAGTTCAACAAAATCTAGGGTCAATATTCAAAAGTCAATCCTATTTCTCTATTCTGGCAACAAACGACTGAATATTAAATTTTTCAAAACACCATTATAACAGCATCAAAACTACAAAATACTTATGGATAAATATAACAAAAGATATATAAAACCTGTATAAAACACTGCTGAGAGAAATTAAAGAAATACTGTGTTCATGGGTTGAAAGGCTACATACAAATTGTTAAGATGTCAGTTCTCCCTTTTTTGATCTACAAAGTTAATTTCTATCTCCACCAAAATCTCAAAAGGCTCTTTTGCAGAAACTGACAAGCTCGTTATAAAATTCATACAGAAATGCAAGGACTCAAAAGATCTCAATTTTGAAATAAAAACCAACAAAGTTGGAGGGCTAGCATTGATTGTAACAATTAAAAATATACTCTAATCAAGACTTTGGTGGGCGGTGCCTATAGTTCAATGGGCAGAGCACCGGCCACATATACCAAGGCTGGCAGGTTTAAACCCGGCCCAGGCCAACTAAAACAACAATGGCAATAATAACAAAAATAGTCGGGCATTGTGGCGGGTGCCTGTAGTCCCAGTTACTTGGGAGGCTGAGGCAAGAGAATCACATAAGCCCAAGAGTTTGAGGTTGCTGTGAGCTTTAACACCATGGCACTCTACCCAGGGCAACAGCTTAAGACTCTGTCTTAAAAAATAAAGACTACGGTACTGCATCCAGATAAACAGATCCATGACTATAGAGGCCAGAAACAGACCCAGCCATATACTATATAATATGACAATTAATTACTAACAAATGTGCAAAGGTAATTCAGGGGAGAAAAGACAGCCTTTCAACAAATGGTGCTGGAACCACAAGGATATCCATAAACACAAAATACATTTTGATCCATACCTCACATCATCTATAAAAACTAAAAGATTTTCTCCTATGTTTTCTTTTACATTTTATAGATATACATTTTACATTAGATCAAGAAGAAAACAAAGTACAAAATCTTCATGACGTTGGGCTAGGGAAAGATTTCTTAGATATGACACCAACTGCAAAGTCCATAAGAGAAAAAAAATAAATTTGATGTCATCAAAATTAAAAACTGCTTGGCCAGGCATGAGATCTCATGCCTATAATCCTAGCACTCTGGGAGGTCGAGGCAGATGGACTGCCCGAGCTCACAGGTTCAAGACCAACCTGACCCAGAGCGAGAACCCCCCATCTCTAAAAATAGCCACGTGTTTTGGCGGGTTGCCTGTAGTCCCAGCTACTGGGGAGGCTAAAGCAAAAGGATTGCTTGAGCCCAGGAGTCTGAGGTTGCTGTGAGCTATGATTTCATAGCTCTTTGCAGGGAGTGACAAAGTGAGACTGTCTCAAATCAGTAAATAATAAATACTGCTTGTCAAATGACACTGTGAAAAGAATAAAAAAACAAGCCACAGACATGAAGAAAATATCTGCAAAACACACATTTGGACTTGTATCCAGAAAATATTAAGAATAGTCACAACTCAACAAATAACCCAAGGAAATGGGCAAAAGATTTCACATTTCAAAAAAGTTATACAGATGGTAAATAAGCACATGGAAGATTACTGAGTAACAGCAGTCATCAGGGAAATGCAAATTAAAACCACAAAGTGATAATACTTCACACCTATTAAAACAACACAAATTTTTACAGCAAGTGCTGGTAAGAACATGGAGTAATGGGAACTCTCAGACACTGCTACATGCACTGCATGTGGGGCTCTCAAACACTGTAAAATCTACAAAACCACTCTGGAAACAGTTTGGCGGTTTCATAAGAAGTTAACCATACATCTACCGTGTGTTCCAGACATTCCACACTTTGGTATTCACCCAAGAGGACTAAAATGCACATGTCCATATGATGATGTGCCCATGATTGTTCACGGCAGTTTTATCTGTGGTAGCCAAAAACAGAAAACAATCCACGTCTCCATCAATAGGGGAACGAATAAAAAAAAAAGTAGTATACCTATATAGTAGGATATGTCTCAGCAAAAAAAAAGGAGCAAATTGTGGATGCATTCAACAACACAGACAAATCTAAAAAATAATTTTAATGAGTGAAACAAGATAGGCAAAAGTGGATATACTGCTTGCTCCCTTATGTATAAAATTCCGCTAAGTGCAAATCAGTCTGTAGTGACAGGAATCAGATGAGTGATGGTGGGAGGTGAGTAAAAAGAGGAACAGGAAACTTTTGCGCTTAATGAATATATTCATTATCTTAAGAGTGGTGATGGTCTCCTGGATCCATGTAAGTGACAAAACATCAAATTATACATGTTATGTGTGTGCAGCTTACGGTGTATCAATTACATCTCAAAAGTTGCTACCAAACATTTTTACAACAACCTATAAGGGCCCACGTAAATTATCATTTACTGGGAATCATATTAGCCATGAGCAGAATATTGTGCTATATATGTTTTTGATTATAACAGTTTACTAAGTTGAAAAGTACACTTTAAACTTTTCTAAGTTAATTAGCAATCCCCAAAGGAATAAAATTCATTTTCCTTAGACTTGGTTTACTACAGCAATGCCTCGTACAGCAGACACATTGAGTCTTACAACTATAGCTTTCGCCCGAGGGAAAGTCATAATAAATTACTTTTTAATAAACATTAAAACAAAGTTTATTCATCATAAAGTCAAGAAATTCAATGCTAGGGTACCCATGAGGGTGAAAAGGTAATGAATTTGTGGAAAGTAATAATATTCAGTCTGTGACTACCCAATTGCTCTTGAAATGAAATAGGAATCCTTGGCACAGGAGAGGGACTGTGGACCCCTCGTCACACCGACTGTGTTCCTGCTCACTATCTGGAAGTGCTTTCTCTGCAGAGGTCAAAGGGCTTTCCTCTGACTGCACTGCTGGCCACGCCTACTGCCTGGGCCACAGTCTTGGTGGATTCCTGCCCCACCCCCTCCGTCCTCCCTGGCCAGGGTTTGGGCAGTCCATTAGCTGCCACGTGGACCCACCCCTCTTTCACAGCCTCTCTCAGAAACTCAATCTTTGTCACTGACCCACAGGATTTACTTTTTCAGTTCTTATAAGAATTCTTCCCGCCTTTCAAAACTTGGACTTTTACCTTCAGGGGAAATCTAAGGTGATGGTGAACCACCTTTTCTATCCCAGAGTGCCTCTGAGGAAAGATGATCCCACACTGGTACTGCAGGGGGGAGGCTGTCCCATCTGGGGTGCAACCCCACCCCTGGTGGCCCGACAGCAGCTTTTGGTGTGGAGAGAGAGATTCAGTTCCCTCAGTTTGATCCAACCAGGGTCACTCCATACCACCGAAGTCATGTGTCCTCAGGCTACAGTTTTTGATACTTTAGGCTTCCTCACCTGCTGTGCCTACAACAGAATTGAGGTCCTAGTTTTGCTGGCAGGGTTCCCATCCAACCTTCTCTCTGTGTTCAAAGTATCTTTTTCTTGTGCTCAAAACTTTCCCCTTCTTAGCTACTCTTAGATCAACAGAAAGAATTCAAGCATGGACATGTGCTGCAACCTGGATAACCCTTAAAAATGTCATGGTAAGTCAAAGAAACTGGACACAAATGCCACACACTGTATGATCCCATTTGTATGAAAACTCCAGAATAAGCTAATCCACAGGTACAGCGAGTAGGCTCAGTTGTCAGGAGCCAGGGGAAGGGAGAGCTGAGGGTGACTCCTACACGCAGGCTTCCCCTTGGGGTGATGGGTATACATGTTTGTTTGTTTGTTTGTTTTTGAGACAGAGTCTCACCATGTCACCCTTGGTAGAATGAGGTAGCGTCACAGCTCACAGCTACCTCAAACTCCCCTGTGATTCTCTTGCTTCAGCTTCCCAAATAGCTGGTACTACGGGCACCCGCCACAAGGCTATTTTCTATTTGCAGTTGTCACTGTTTGCTTTGACAGACCTGGGCTGGATACAAACCTGCCAGCTCCAATGTATGTGGCTGGTACCCTCAGCCGCTGAGCTACAGGTGCCGAGCAGGCATACATGTATTATTCTACAACTGGACAGTGGTGAGGGTTGCAAGACGCCATGAACATACTAACTACCGAATTGTATGCTTTATAACGACACTTTCAGTGTCTAACGAAAGTCAGTGGCTAACCTACTTACAAAACCACTGAATTCTACTTTAAAATGCTGAATTTTGTTATACAAACATCTCAGTATTTTATAAAAATATAAAGAACTGAAACTGTAGAAACAAAGACATCAAGAATATAGTCTGTGGGCCAGGCACAATGGCTCCTGCCTATACTCCCAGAACTCTGAGAGGCCAACGCAGGAGGATTGCCCAAGCTCGGGAGTTCTAAACAAGCCTGAGTAAGTGCAAGACTCTCCTCTCTACTGAAAACAGAAAAACTACAAGGGCATTGTAGCCTGTAGTCCCAGCTAGCCAGGAGGATAGCCAAAAGGATCACTTCAGCCCAAGAGTTTGAGGTTGCTGTGAGATACGATGTCACAGCACTCTACCCAGGTGAAAGAGACTGTCTCAAAAAGAAAAATTTTATATATATATACACACATATATATATATATATATATAGTCTGCTTAGTATAAAGTATTTTAGGGCCATTTCACATGAAATTAAGTCCCTACAGGATAAATGAACCACTCAATTCAAATGGTGAATTATATTCCTCCTTTCACTCTAGAGGACTCAAAAAAATCAAAGACTTCAAGTGTTTTCTAATGCTTATACAAATGAAAATAAATGTATCGAGATGCCTAAGTGTTCATTTACCATACAGTTTCCTTCCTCTTAGACTCTAAACTCTATCTGGAACAACCTAATGCAATAGCAAAGCAAAAAAGTAATTTAAATTAGACTGTTAGACAAGGCAGTGACATTCAATGTATTTAATGTATTTCCCAGACACTATTTCAAATGCTTTCCATTTCCCAATCAACAACACTGCTCTGCTCTAATACATCTGGCCATCAGATGTAATTGGCCTTTAATTACATTTCATTCCAAGTTAATCTTCGTAAGTAAACCAAGCCAAAGGAAAGACAATGCTGTTTTCCAAAACTGAGACACTAGTATGCCGGGCCTCTTTAAAGAGAAATCAGGGAAGACACCAAAGCAGCACTCAGTGGGTGAGCAATCCCTAAGTGCTGGGATTTTATGGGAAATCACCTCCTGTGGGCAGGTTGATTCCGCTCCCACAGAGCCTGGGGGAAGTGATGCCTCTGGCAAATGCATGTACATAAGGATACCTTAATGGATGTGATTGCAAATATAAAAATATTTTGGATGAATCACAGTAGGACTGCACTGTCTCCCTTAAGAAACTGAACTATATCCACTCTCTGAGGGCTGGCCTTGGTCAGCACAGTCCCTGAGCCTGTTACTTCTGAGCACAGAGAGATCTGTAACTTCCTCCTCAGGCAGCCAAGCAGTACATTTGGCCTCACTCAACCTCCTACTGCACCTCTTGGCCTTGCCACCTGCAGGTGGGAAATGCGAATGTGGCTCTGTTAATGATAACACAGTCCATGGTTCCCTGTAATTTCCTAACACGTATGAATTACCATACAGGGCCCTAAAGCAGCAATTTAGGAATTTCTACTGGACTGAAAGAAGCAACCATCAAACTTTCCAGTTTCAGGAATTAGCTTGCTTACTGCCCAAGATGTTGCCTCTCTATGCAATTAGCCTAACGTGCCCCATGATTTACAATGTCCTGATAAATAAAATTAAGGCCAACTTATAAATAGAAAAGTAATAAAAATGATGTCCAATCTTTCATTCAGTAAAGGAGAAAAGTGTTCGAAGAGAGAGTATATTAATACAGATAAATAGATTATACTTACAGTATACTTAAATTACAGTTAGTATATCCTAAGAATTTTAAATCTCACATAGCAAGATGTTTTTCAGTAATTTCAGAGCACTGGACAACATCCCAGCTTACTTTATAGCCATATCAACAGTTCAATCCTATGGGATTTTCCAGGAAATCTGAGGCAATCCTTTCTTTAATTACATGAAGGCATCACATTCATTTCTTCACCAGGCAAGTACTGAGTGCCTACCAAATGTAAGACAAAAGGAGTGAAGTGTTTGTTTTCTCAGTCTCAGGCACATATTCCGCAGACAGAGACACAGAGATTCAGTAACTTTCTCTAACTCGCCACGAAGTTCTTCCTGACCAACTTCATGAGTTCAAGGTTTGAACTTCTTTATGAAAGCGATTGGGTCACAGACCCCTCCTCTACTCTGCCCTGTGCACCACTACGAGCTGCCAATCTGCATCACCTCTGCCCTGGACACAAGTTTTCTTTCCCACTTTGATCCACTGCATCAAAAGTCACCAAAAGGCTTAAATGCACACAGCAAAAGAGAAGCTCTCGGGGCTTTTCCAAAGGCAGCAGGGTGGGCCACAACCAACAGCCAGGGGACTGCAGGGGTCGTCATCCCGTTCTGCCAATACGCCCTTGAAATATTACCTTTAAAAACATAGACTGCAGTTTGGCTAAGAGGTTATGTACACATTCACACCGTAGGACAAGAAATATATCACCTTCACTTTACCCAAGGAAAAAACAAAGATGACAGAGGAGGTATATTCCTGTTCTGAATGTCACAGTGTCAACATTTCCAAATCTGACCGTGACTATGTTCCTTGGAACATCTGTACCCTAGTCCTAGTGAAGAGCTAAAAACAGGTGATCAATAATTCATTTTTCCATTTTAGACCTAGTGGGTTTGGGCATTTCTAGAACAAGCAGGTATTTCAGAGTTCTCTTTTCAAATTGAGAACATATGTGTCTCCTAAATGGGCTAGCATAGAGCTTTTATAAAATTAAAAAAAAAAAAAGCCCTATACCCATGATTTCTCAGATTTCAGCTGAGTCCAACCTTGTCAAGAACTTTCTACCATGATATAAATATTCTTTATTCAGTTTTATCTGTGTTTTTTTTTTTCCTTGCAGTTTCTGGTGGGGGCTGGGTTTGAACCCGCCACCTCTGGCATATGGGGCCAGCGTCCCACTCCTTTGAGCCACAGGCACCGCCCTTATCTATGTTCTTTAATAGAAGCCACACGCACCTTCTACATTTGAAATGTAGCACAATTGAAGAACTGGATTTTTCATTGTTCTTTACTTTAAAATTGTTAGTTAATTTAAATTTAAACTGCCACATGTATCTAGTGGTTACCACATTAGCACAGATTTAGACAGTTGGGGTTCCTGATACAGGGGAACTAGTATCACGGAAACAGACTGAGTTCAAGTCCCAGTTCTGCCACTTACTACGCAGTGACCTTGAGTAAGTTTTTTAAATTCTCTCCCATTTCCCCAAGTGTAAAATAGCATGTTATTGGGAGAAATGTAATGAAATTAAATATGGTATAAAGAAAACAAGGCTCAAAGGGGTAGGACGCCGGCCCCATATACCGGAGGTGGTGGGTTCAAACCCAGCCCCCAGCCAAAAAAAAAACAGAAGAAAACAAAGCCCCTTTTCAATCCAAGTTTGTTCCTCTGCAGTCAATGGCCACATGGGTCTGCAGATAAAATGAAACCTTCTCAACGGATGCTCCTGAAGAGAAAACAAGCAGCCAACGAAGCCTGGAATGGTAGTTTGTTTCTAGAAAGTGAAATTGAACTTGTCCACCTCTGTTTTGCTTTTGTACTCCTTGAATTGTTTTTTCCACATGTAACAAATTTTACTTTGATTAAGGAAAAAAAAAAAAAACATCTCTGATCCAAAATCACCCAACTCCAAAACTTTTTGAGTGCCTGCATGCTGTTCAAGAAAATACTCACTGGAACATTTTAGAGTTAGGATTTTCAGATTAGAAATGCTCAGCCTATAAGTATATAATGAGAATATTTCAAAATCTGAAAAAATCAGAAATCCAGAGAACACTTCTAGTCCCAAGCATTTTGGATAAGGTACACTAAAAAATTTCAGCTTGTCCTTCTGGTAGTCTCAAGGCAGGGACGGCAGCAAGGGAGAAACAATTTACCCATCAGTTCTTCAGCCCTTGAGAAAGCAAAGGGAAAGGGGTTCGAAATGGGCAGCCAGGCCATAAGCCTCTGAGGACTGAGCGCAATGTAGCTGGATTAACAAGGTGGACATCAGCGCCTGCAACAGTCAGGGAGACATACTATATTATCCTCAGGTCAGTTTCTTTTGGAAATCTACCGATGAAGGTACATGATACCTTTACAGCCTGTAAATTGCACATTTATGGAGGTAATCTGACAACACATGCCTATATAAAAATGATCGACCAACATTTTTTACATGGTAAAGGAAATTAGAAACAACCAAAACAGTAAATTAGTAAAAAACTGGCTAAACAAATTGTTACATATTGATATAATGAAATACTGTGCAACCCATAAAAATGATGCAAGATTTAATCTAATCGATGCAGAAAGATGCTCAAGATGTTATAAAGTAACACAAGTAACACAGAGAATAGAGGAGCATTATTACAACAACCGAGGTAATCTCTATGTATTTCTGTATGTGTGTATACAAGAATAATGCTTAAAAGGATACAAACTGTTCCTTAAGTACTTTTCACTAGAGAATAGAAATTCAGATAATTTGTCTATTTACTGGTCATCTATCACATCCTAACTTTTCTCCCTCTAAAACTTACACAGTTATTAAATAATAAGAAGGAAGAATAAATAAAAGGCTGCCACTGGTGTCAGTAGGTAAGTTCTGCCAAACCTTCAAAGACCAGGTAATTCCTATACAATTTATACTCCTTCACAGCACAGAAAAAATAGAAAATTTTAAAATTCATTTTATCAAGCCAATATAACAAAAGGCATTAAAGAAAACCTAATTTGT
The DNA here is from genome assembly GCA_963574575.1 of Galagoides demidoff. Classification (NCBI taxonomy): domain Eukaryota; kingdom Metazoa; phylum Chordata; class Mammalia; order Primates; family Galagidae; genus Galagoides; species Galagoides demidoff. Next base: position 11,888 of record CAUYQV010188535.1, read on the forward strand.
GAATATAAACATAAAATCTTGAGAAAAATATAAAGTAAAATTCTAGTATTACTAAAATAAAAAGGATTATTCTAGTAATTCAAGAAGACTTAACATTAGGATATACAGAGAAATAAGTGATCATGTAAGTCAAAGTTGGAAAGCCAAATAACCATGCTGATGTACACATCTATGTACTGACTCTATTCCTGATTTCAGTGCAAGATAACGCAAATAAACCAGGAATAAAGTAACTAGCACTAGTACAATAATTAAAAAAACCTTTCTCAAACTTCAACAGTAAATATTTAAGGTATTTCCACTAAATTCAAGATTGAAATAAGGATGTCTGCTGTGATGACATTCACTAAATATTATACTGGAAGTTCTATCCAAAATAAAAAGAAATATGATTTTTTTAAAAGAAAGAAAACTGAAAAACTATCAGAACTAAAAAAGTTAAAAAATATTCTGGAAATATATACCGTGGTCAACATGCATACTAGGTGCTAAGGATATAACAGTAAATAAAAAGAGGGACCCGGGATTTACCTTAAAGTCTAATAAAGAATAAAATAAAAATATAAGTTTCTCATACTGTTTTTTTCCCAAGTTCACAAATAGAACAAATGCAGTCGACATCAGTTTCCATTTTCAGGCAATTCTACAAAAATCAACAGCTTTTCTATAATCAGCAAACACCAAATACAAGACACAATTTAAGGACCGTCTATTCACTACAGCAATCGAAAACAAAATATAAAATATCTATAAATACATTTAACAGGAAATGTGTAGGACCTATATAAATAAAAGTATAAGACTTCACTTACTGAGGTAAAAAAGAGAAGGCGTTCAAAAAAAAAAAAAAAGCAAAGCATACCACATTCCTGGATTGTAAAAGTGTAAATTTTCCCAAAATTAGTCTATATATTTAGCACAATCGCATTCAAAATACCAATGAGACATTTTTTTAGAAGTTGACAAAATGATTCTAAATTTCATGTGAAGAAGAAATGTGTGAGAATGGCCAAGAATTTTTCTTTCTGAAAAACATGAAATAAACTACTCCTAAAGAGAACTCACGATCTCATGCCCACATCTTCAGGTGCAAATGGGCCGAGAGCTGGGCTCTGGCCTAAGGCCCCTCCCTAATCTGCAGGTGCAGCTCTAAAGGCTGAGCATGTTTTATAAGCAGCCAGCGTATGTCCTTGTCTCTGTCAACCAACCACGTCAGAGCAACTCCCCCCAAAAAGGCCTACTGTGTGAGGTACTGCTGTCAGCACAAAGACTAGAAATTCATCAGGAATGGTTCAAAAGCACACTGAGATTCAAGCAAATTCTGTGATGGAAAGGAAAAAGGCAGTAGATTCATTTACTGGGTCTTCATGCTCAATATTAAAGAATTCTAGGAAACAAAAACATTGAGCAATTAATGCAAGTCTATAATGGGCTACTGTAACATAATATGGTAAAACTCAATTTTCTCCTAGATATTTCTCATAATACTGTATTATTTGGTTTCCTACAAAAACCTGGAAATCAGATCAATAACATTTAGTAGTTACCTTTGCATTTCCTTTAATTTTTAATGGAATCTTAGAATACAAGTCATTCATCCAACTCCCAGGGCTTCCCAAGTTGATGAAAATTCAGCACACATTAGAGGTTAAGCTTGTTTTATAGACACAGATAATGAAACTTTAAGAGACGGATGGACTTGCTACACGTTACAGAGCAAGTGAACTGCAGCTGAGGCTGGGGCTGAGCTTTCAATATCTGGGTCTGAAACAGGGACACTCCCAACATCCCCCGCCACAGAGCTAATCAGGTCTAGGGTGTCACAAAGTTATGAGCATCTATCCCTGGGCACACAGCTACATTCTGTTCTGAAACTGCAGGCCCCATGCCCAAGCCTGACCAAACAAACAGCTGTCTTTAAAATTTTAATATCCATTGCTCCAAGAGGGACTGATTATAATAACACAAGCCATGCTTACTATGTGCCAGAAACTGTTCTAAAGACTTTGAAGATGCTCTTGTAATCTTTACAGCATTCCTTATGAAATAAAATCATACCCAATTTATAAATAAAACTGAGGCACAGAGAGGCCATCTAACATCATGAAAGCCAAAAGGGCTAATCAAGGCCTGCGCTTTCAGCCAGGGTGCAAGGCCTGCCTAGCGCCTACTCCATGCTTCTCTCCATCTCTATACACCCATGGCCAGCTAAGAGGACTCTGGGTGGTTAAGAAAACAGGTGTGGGATGACCCAAACTAAACTACTTGTGATAAGGCTTAATTAATGCAAAATGCAAAGAAAGCATGGCTAATCGCATACAATAATACTCAGGTGAATCTTCCTTGTAACTTTGTTTCACAGCTTAAAATATTCTTGTTGGAATCATTCAAACTATAAAAACTTAGCCAGAAATTAACAAAGTGGACCATTATCTGGGAAGTTCTGAGTTGAGTTTCAGCCAACTGAGACAACCCCAGTATAGCCTTGCTCAGATGGCCCTTGGTGCTCCCTGCCTTGTACTGTGTATCTGGTTGCATAAATACAAGTTCCCTGGCTGGGGCCATCCCATAGAAACCTTCAAAATCCTTTGTACATAGGTAACTCAACACATTTCGGTGACCAAGGATTAAGTGGAATAAAATTTTTTATTGGGGCACATAAAAACATTTAAGTGCAAAACAAACAAAAACATTTATAAATCTTGGACAGTCACATCTAAATCACTTAAACATCTAAGTTCTCGCAATTTCTCTAATCCTCCACAGCCAATGTTTATGGAATATGTACTGGTTACCAAAAACTGTGATGAGTGCTTTATTCAAACTATATCAATTAAGCCTCACAACAATCCTATGTCAGTAATCTCTTGATTTAATTATCCTTATTTTACAGATGAGGAAGCTGAGGTTTAGAAAAATAGAACAACTTAAGGTCCCATCTTACCATCATTATTAAGTGATGGTGCTAGGATTCAAACCCAGAACCTCTGATTCCAGAGTATGGGGTGTTAACTATTTGTTACCCTACCTATCCTGTGGCACAAAAACAGAGAGGTAAATGAAATATTTGGGAATTTGCCTAACAAAGGACGTGAAAAGATCTCTATAAAGAGAACTATGAAACTCTAAGAAAAGAAATAGCTAAAGATGTTAACAAATGGAAAAACATATCATGCTCATGGTTGGGAAGAATCAACATTGTTAAAATATCCATACTATCCAAAGCAATATACAATTTTAATGCAATCCTTATTAAAGCTCCACTGTATACTTTAAAGACCTTGAAAAAATAATACTAAGTTTTATATGGAATCACAAAAAAACTCAAATAGCCAAGACATTACTCAGAAATAAAAACAAAGCAGGAGGAATCATGCTACCAGACCTCAGACTATACTATCAGACTAAATCGATAGTGATCAAAACAGCATGGTACTGGCACAAAAACAGAGAGGTAGATGTATTGAATAGAATAAAGAACCAAGAGATGAACCCAGCTACTTACCATTATTTGATCTTTGACAAGCCAATTAAAAACATTCAGTGGAAAAATGATTCCCTATTTAATAAATGGTGCTGGGTGAACTGGTTGGCAACCTGTAGAGTATTGAAACTAGATCCACACCTTTCCCCATTAACTAAGATAGACTCTCACTGGATTAAAGATTTAAACTTAAGACATGAAACTATAAAAATACTAGAAGAAAGTGCAGTGAAAACTCTTGAAGAAATCAGCCTGGGCGAATATTTTATAAGGAGGACACCCCCAACCCCCAGGCAATTGAAGCAGCATCAAAAATACACTACTGGGACCTGATCAAACTAAAAAGCTTCTGCACAGCCAAGAACACAGTAAGTAAAGCAAGCAGACAGCCCTCAGAATGGGAGAAGATTTTTGCTGATATTTGAAGATATCTCCAACAAAGTTTTAACAACAGAATCCACAGAGAACTCAAACATATTAGCAAGAAAAGAACAAGTGATCCCATCTCAAGGTGGGCAAGGAACTTGAAGAGAAACTTCTCTGAAGAAGACAGGCACACAGACTACAGACATATGAAAAATGCTCATCATCCTTAATCATCAGAGAAATGTGAACCAAAACTACTTTGAGATATCATCTAACTCCAGTAAGATTAGCCCACATCACCAAATCCCAAAACCAGAGATGTTGGCATGGATGTGGAGAAAAGGGAACACTTCTACATTGCTGGTGGCAATGCAAACTAATACGTTCCTTTTGGAAAAATTTTGGAAAAATGTTTGGAGAACACTTAAGAGAACTAAAAATAGACCTGCCATTCGATCCTACAATTCCTCTACTAGATATATATCCAGAAGACAAAAATCACATTATAACAAAGATATTTGTACCAGAATGTTTATTGCAGCCCAATTTATAACTGCTAAGTCATGGAAGAAGCCCAAGTGGCCATGGACCCACGAATGGATCAATAAATTGTGGTATATGTACACCATGGAATATATGCAGCCCTAAAGAAAGATGGAGACTTTACCTCTTTCATGTTTACATGGATGGAGCTGCAATATATTCTTCTTAGCAAAGTGTCTCAAGAATGGAAGAAAAAGTATCCAATGTAC
>CAUYQV010188537.1:0-17709 GCA_963574575.1 Galagoides demidoff
GTGGGATCACACCTATGGTGCATGTTGCAAGGGTACATGTCAGATCTATTAAGTATAGAGTATAAATACCTTAACATAATAATTAAGTAAACAAGATGAGGTATATATTAACCAGTGTGATGTAAGCATTCCTAATTCTATATGAAATCAGCACATTGTACCCCATAAATGCATTAATGTATACATGATCTATTTGTTTATGATTTAATAATTTAAAAAATCCAATTACAGAGATAGTCCTGACAAATGTTCATATAGTTGGGCACTAATATAATTCTTGTCTGTGTGTCAAAGTCTAAATAAGGTTTATTAGCTTGTTGTTTTCAAAACAAAGAAAAGATGTGAGAAAAACTAAAGTAAAAGTATAAGTTGTCTGTAGATTAGTTTACCAGATGTTTGGTTTGGGCATGCATATTTAATTATAATATATTATTACACAGACATGCTTCATGTTAATTGTTGATTTCTTTTCTTCAGGGAATGACAAAAGGGTCTAGCCACAGGTAACCAGAGGCAAAGTCATAATAGCTCTGTTAATTTTGGTTCCAGTTCTTTGTGTTTTCCTGTCTATGATTTCTCTGCCAGAGAGTTGTCATATCTGGAGTTAGCAATAGCAGACAGCCATTACTTTAAAATGACTCTTCAGTCTCTGCCTGCATTTACCTAAGCTGCATTTCTATTACCTGAGGCTTTCTGGTTTTGCTTGCCACTGTTGTAGTTACTCCTGCTACTATTACTCTCATATTTTCATTCTGTATCCATTTATTTTTGCAGTCCCCTTGATATTACCTTTAAATATACATTGCAGTTTTGAATATGAGATACTTTCTTTCATTTATTTAATAAAACTTTTGTCTTTGCATTTGTTATTCTTTGCAATTTGTGTGCTCCATTAGTCTGCACAGAACTCTTTCCCTGAGACATCTGGATCACTGTGCAATGTTTCTTTGCTTCTGCTTTTCTTTTGGTCGGTCTTGGGGCTTCTGGCTTTGTAAGGGGCCCCCCAGATTGATTACCTCACTAATTTTTGAACCTATTGCCCATTTTGACTTCTTCTTCTTCTTCTTTTTTTTTTTTTTTTTTGCTGTTCCCCTGGGTAGAGTGCCGTGGCATCACAGCTCACAGCAACCGCCAGTTCTTGGGCTCAAGCGAGTCTCCCGCCTCAGCCTCCCAAGTAGCTGGGACCATAGGCGCCTGCCACAATGCCCGGCTACATTTTGACTTCTTAATGGATAATCAACTTGAACCATTAATTTTCCTTGGCCAGTTCATCTTCCTGGTTATCTCTGACTTTTGGACCTCAGTGTCCACCTGGGCTTTACAACCAGCACTCTGGGAGCGAATTTTTATTTGGTTTGTACTTGGGAGCCAAAAGAAGTAAAGTAGGAAGATCAACTCTCCAAGAAACAGTGGACCCCTGTATGATCATTTCCTATATTCACATGAAATATTTTCTATAGCCACTTAAAAATATCCAAGTCAGACTTGTCTTCTAACTGCCTATGATGGCTCTACGGAAATCAGGGGCTTTGAGAAGTGAAATGGGGAGCAGGTGCTGAGGAGGCAACCAGCAGGCATCCCTACAGTAAGTTCCTAGCAATTACAGTTCTGTCACTTTGAAAAGAAAATTTAAAATCATTAGAAATGAATGGTCACTCTAGCTGACCGCAAACTACTGACCCACAGCTGCTGCGGTCACTAACTGGTGATTCCTCTTCAGTTTCTTCTGAAGACAGCCTCCCTGGGACTCATTCTTAAAAGAATGATGAAAAGAACAGTCCTGCCATTAAGCCCAGTAGAGAAGAGACTAGAAAAGCTACAAGATGTAGCAGTCATAGGCACTACCATGTCTCTTGTGTGATCACTGTGTTTTCTTGACATTGGGAAACAAAAGAAAGAAAAAGCAGGAGGAGGAGGAGCAGGAATTGAATTATTAATAGCTTCAGAAGGCATAATGACCAAAATGACCAAAAGTTCTATCTGTATGAGGAAACCCTCCAGCTCCACAGAAAAGAAATAGAACTTCTCATGGGCTGAGATGCATCCCTCCCACAAATTCATATATTGAAATTCATATATCTTAACCCCCAGTACCTCAGAATGTGATCTTATTTGGAAATGGGGTATTTAAGGAGGCAATTAAGTTAAAAGGGGATAATTAAGATAGGTCCTACTTTAATATGATTGGTGTCCTTGCTGGAAGAAGCAACTGAGACACAGGCACATGAGAGGGAGGGTGCTGTGGACAGGCAGGGAGAGGGCAGCTGTCTGCACACCAAGGGAGAGGCCCAGAACATGACCTACTTTCAGGGCTCTACAAAGGAGCCAACCCTGCCAACATGATTGCAAACTTCCAGCCTTCAGAGCTGTGGGAAGATACATTTCTGTGGTTTAAACCAACCAGTCTAGGGAACTTTGTTATGGTGGCCTTAACAAGCTAATACTGACTCTAAATAACTCTCTGGTTTGGCCATATTTCCTTTACTCTAAGTGCTAACTTCTAAATGCCAGTTGTTTTTTTGATGCTAACCTTTGAGGTGGGTGAAGAGAGTGTGACAGGTCAGGACACCTAATGGAATTCACCCAACAATGAGGAGAAGGCAGCTCTACTGGTCAAATCATCTGCTGCCCATGAACTCAATTTCTTCAGTAGGAAAAAGAGAAAAGCAACTCCCAACAGCCAAGAGCTGGTCTGGCACTAACAACTAGGCTGTGATGTTTTCCTGTTTGACATAAGCAACTTCATAGAAGTGACCTTATAAAACAAGGCTACTCATTGGATTACACTTGCTTCCTAACAGCACTCAATCTAAGAGCTCAAAATAAGAGCATGCCTCAAATCCCTGCATGCTGCCCACATCATCCCTAAAACAAATCCAAATCCTGCAACAAGTCCTTCAATCCTTTCTCAGGGAAACATGTTCCCCGTAGTATGCTGGCTGTCTTGCAGCAATGAGCTGATAAACCTGGCTTTGACTGATAGACATGAACAAGAATTTTGACTTTGTTTTATAGCTACATCAGTCAATGGAGTATCCGCCCACCTCAGCCAGGGCAATTTGTACAACTTTAATACAACTTTAATACAACTCCTATAACATTGATTGTCATCACATGAACAAATACTAACTTTATTATTTTATCTTTATTCATTACAATTTGGAATTTCTTTTTTGTTTTTTCAAAATAGTTTCACTCTGTTGCCCAGGCTATAATGTTATGGCCTCAACCTAGCTCACAGCAACCTCAAACTCCTGGGCTCTAGCAATCTTTCTGCCTCAGCCTCCCAAGTAGCTAGGACTCCAGCCAGCCGACGTAACAACCAACTGTTTTTTTGCATTTTTGGTAGACACAGGGTCTCATTTTTGCTCAGGCTGGTTTCAAACTCCTGAGCTCAGGGATCCTTCCATTTTGCCTCCCAGAGTGCTAGATTACAGATATGAGCCATCATACCCAACCTTAGAATTTCCTAATATAGAATATGGTGGAAGAGGAGGATTCCCATTCAAAATAGCAATATTCATGACAAAGATAATTTAAGCTGTCAATAATTAGAGCTTTATTCAAAGACTTAAATCTATAATGAGTTTAGTCAGTTGCTTATGGAATAAATACTATCCTCATGTCTATAAATTTAAGGTCAGGTAAGTGTTTTAGTAGATAATACCTTATTTCCAGGGTAACTTTGGTAAGTGTTAGCTTAAATAGCATGCTGGATACTCTTCAGTATTTTCTGAGATATCCTAAGGAACCAGCCCTTGTGGTTTAACATATTTTGATCAGGCCCAATCAACCTGAGTGCTGCAAAACCTGGGTCATGGTTCCCTGGGGGGAAAATATTGCCAATAGGATTGACAACTGTTACAGCTGGAAGAGCTTTGGAAAGTAATATCAGTATCTACCAACAAACACCAAATAAAACCAAAGCCAGCTATCTACTCCCAGGAACAAAATCCATGGACTGAAGCATTTTGGCTGGTAAGGAGTGTGCACAGGGTGTTCTGCCACCCCCTAGTCAGTGGCCCAATGTGGAAACAAAGTGTGTGTCCAAATATCGGGGATGGAGGTGGACGCTGTGATACATCCTTACCATGGAATATTTTACAGGTCTTAAAAAAATGGAGCCTGGTCTGCAGCAGTGACTTGGAAAGACTTCCCTTATGTTCAATTACATGTGAAATGCAAGAGGCAGAGGTAAAAACAGGATCCCAATACTGCAAGACAAAGGTAAAAAATATTCAAGTTTCCATGGGATTATATGACATTGGTTGCTTGGGAAAGAACAGAGGTGGGTTAAGAAGGAAGCACAATGAGGGGGGATCTGAAGATTTTTCATAGTTATTCAACTTTTTGAACAAATGCACAAATAAAAAGAAGCAGTAGGAAGAAGAGAACTGGGTGGAATGGAGAACTTAAATGATAATGGTCCCAAAGCCAAAAAAAAAAAAAAAAGCCAGAAAGAACTGTGGCATCAGAGCGCACACAAAGTAATCCCACCAAAACCATTCCCTTAATTTGCTCCTTGAGTGACAGCACCACTGCCTTAGGAAGAATCAGAGACTCAGTATCAGAATCCACTCCTTGTGTATCACGTATGCTTAACTGTATATAAGTTTATAGGGCAGCCTGTAAAATCAAGAAAGATAAGTCTCAGAAGAGTATTTCCCTAGTTCCATGCCCATGCTAATTTTAGAAACCTTGCTGACTTCAATGTTTCCCTCTTCCCAATTGCGTCTGGGAACCCTCATGCCAGGAGAAGTGCTGGGTGGTGGAAAGGACTCCCCAGACCCTGCTACATCCCATCCTCTGCCCTCTGTCCCTCCCTGTGTCCGACTCATTGATTTCCCCACTCTGCATCTTTACTCAGTGCTGGAAATACTTGATGGTGGTGAAACGAGAAGAGAGCATCCAAGTCAAGGAAACTGAGGAGCTGAGACTTATGGAGTAGGGGATGGAACCAGGATGCAGCAATGGATCAGGACCTGAACTGAAGCAAGAGCATTTGGGGATCAAGTAGAGAAGGCTCTGCTGAGTGATGCCACGGACAGAGTGGGGCTCTAGAGCAGGGGTTGAGGACAATTTGTCTATTTTTTTTTCTTTCGTTGCTCCTAATTTTGGTGTTGTATCTAAGAATCCATTGTTAAATCCAAATTTGTGATAATTTGCCCCTATGTTTTCTTCCAGGAGCTTTATAATTTTAGCTCTTAATATTTAGGCCTTTGATCTATTTTTTGAGTTAATTTTTGTATATGGTATGAATTAAGGGTCCAATTTCATTCTCTGGCATGTGGTCATCCAATAGTCCCAGTACCATTTGTTGAAAGACTAATCTTTCCCATGTATTTCTCTTGGCAAAAATCAATTGAAAATAAACATATGAGGTTATTTCTGGACTCTTACTTCCATTTCATTGATGTATATGTCTATCCTTATGTTGGTACCATTTTATTTTAATTATTGTAGCTTTATAGTAAGTTTTGAAATTAGGAAGTATGAGTCCTCCAACTTTGTTCTTTTTCAAGATTGTTTTGGATACTGTGGTTTCCTTGCAATTCCATATAACATGTTTTTTTTCTTTGAGACAGTCTCCCTCTGTCACCTTGGTTCAAGTGCTGTGGCATCACAGCTCATAGCAATCTCAAACTCCTGGGCTCAAGCAATCCTCTTGACTCAGTCCTCTGAGTAGCTGGGACTAGAGGCACTCACCATGATGCCCGGCTAGTTTTTTCTATTTTTAGTAGAGCTGGTTTTAAACTCCTGAGCTCAAGCAATCCACCTCCCCTGGCCTCTCAAAGTTCTAGGATTAGAGACACAAGCCACCGTGCCCAACTCCATATAAATTTTGGATTAGCTTGTTTATTTCTGCAAAAAAACAAAAAATGACAACAAAAAATGCAGTCATAGTTTTAATAGTGATTGCATTGAATATGAATTTGAGGATTATTGATATCATAACAATATTAAGCCTTCCAATCAACAACATAGGACATTTAGGTTTTTAATTTCTCTAAACAGTGTTTTATAGTTTTTGGTGTACAAGTCTTACTTCTTTTTTTTTTTTTTAAGTCTTACTTCTTCGTTAAATTCGTTCCTGAGTATCTAAGTCTCTTAGTGCTATTATAAATGGAATTGTTTTCTTTTCTTTTCTTTTCTTTTTTTTTTTTTTGAGATAGTCTCAAGCTGTTGCCCTGGGTAGAGTGCCCTGGCATCACAACTCACAGCAACCTCCAACTCCTAGGCTTAAGTGATTCTCTTGCCTTAGCCTCCCAAGTAGCTGGGACTATAGGTGCCCACCACAATGCCTGGCTATTTTTTGGTTGTAGTTGTCATTGTTGTTTGGCGGGCCTGGGCTAGATTCAAGCCCACCAGCTCTGGTGTATGTGGCTGGCGCCCTAGCTGCTTGAGCTACAGGGGCCAAACCTGGAATTGTTTTCTTAATTTCATTTTTACATTGGTATATAGAAATACATTTGATTTTTGTATATTGATTTTATAATCTGAAACTTTGCTGAGTTTGTTTATTAGCCCTTACAGTTTTGTAGTTGATTCCTTGATATTTCCTATCTGGAAGCTTATGTCATCTGTGAATAGTGGTAGTTTTATTTCTTTCTTTCCAAGGTGGGTACTTTTATTTCTTTTTTTTTTTTTTTTTGCCTAATTGCCCTGGCTAGAACTTCCAATACAATATTAAATAGCAGTAGTGATAGCAGACATCCTTACCTTATTTCCAATTTTAAGGAGAAAGCTCTGGGTCTTTCACCATTAAACATGATGTTAGATGTGGGATTTACATGATTGCCTTTTATTAGGTTGAGAAAATTCCTTAGTTTGTTGAGTAAATATAAGATTGCTTTGTTTTGGTTTTTATCACAAAATCATGATGAATTTTGTCAAATGCTTTTTTCTATCCATTATCATGATCATGTTTTTTTCCTTCATTCTGTTAAAATGATGTATTGTCTTGGCTGATTTTCATATATTGACTTACCCTTGCATTCATGGGCTAAATCTCATTTGGGCCTGGAATATAATCCTTTTAATATGCTGCTGGATTTGGTTTGCTAGTATTTTGTTGAGGATTTTGGCCACTTTATTGGTAAAAGATACTGGTTGTTAATTTTCATCTATGTAATGCCTTTGTCCAGCTTTGGTGTCAGGGACATACTGGCCTCATAGAATGAGTTAGGAGGTGTTCTCTCTTCTAAATTTTGAGAGAATTTGTGAAGGTTTGGTATTAATTTCTCCTTAAATGTTTGGTAGGACCCTGCTGTAAAGCAATCTGATCTTGGGTTTCTTTGTTGAAAGGTGGTTTTTTTGTTTGTTTGTTTGTTTGTTTGTTTTTTGGAGACAGAGTCTCACTATGTTGCTCTTGGTAGAGTGCCATGGCGTCACAGCTCACAACCACCTCAAACTCTTGGGCTCAAACAATTCTTTTGCCTCAGCCTCCCAAGTAGCTGGGACTACAGGTGCCCACCCCACAAGGACTTGCTATTTTTTTGTTGTAGTTGTCATTGTTTTTTGGCAGGCCTGAGCTGGGTTCAAACCTGCCAGCCCAGGTGTATATGGCCGGCACCCTAACCACTGAGCTACAGATGCAAAACCTGTTGAAAGTTTTTTTTTTTAAATGGAATATGGAATACCTAATTCAATCTATTCACCGGTATGGTTCTATTCAGATTATCCATTTTTTTTTAATTGGGTCAGTTTTGCTGGTTTTGTATGTAGGAATTGTCCATTACATCTATGTTATCTGCTTTGTTGGCAACAGTTGTTCAAAGTGCTCTTATAATCCTAAGAGCTGATCACTTAGGGGTATTTCTAGCGCATACCTGCTGTGTGACCAGTCATGCTGTGGACGTCAAACCAGGCACCAGGTGTACCTCATAAATGTTAAATGATGCTCATGGTCTAGTACATCCTGCCCCAGTGCTCTGGGCACTAAGAATGGCATCATCTGAGAACATTCCAAGTTTAGTTCTTGAGCCTGGCTCCAGATGTCCCCAGAGATAAGGTAAAACTGAGTAACGCCGACCTGCTGCACTAACTCCTTGCAAGGTGTTGGCATGAAAATGGGATATGGCATGCCTATTTAAGTGCAGTTCATGGTTGTGCAGTGCTCTATGTAGGTACTGGGGAAGGGTGTACAAATATTCATTTTAAAAAATCCTTTGAAACCAAGAAAATGGAAGAATGAAGTAAGTTATATACCTGTGTAGATTTAGCAAATGAATTTTCCAGGCATCCAACAACTGACTCCAGTTGTCCATTGCCAGAAAATTTCAAACTGTATAAAAATAACTTTGTTTATGGTGTGTTTCCCCTTGTCACAGTTGGGTGGAGCTTTCTACTAACTTGTGACCTTCTGGGTAGAAATCCCTAAATAAATGGGAAGGCAAGGAAGAGTGTGAGCTGTAAAGGAATCTCTTGTGATCATCTGAGTGGGATGGGGGCAGTGATGACAGTGGGAAGCCAGCAGTCGCAGGGGCACTCGGAAGCTCAGTTTGGCCCTTCTTGGGGCTCTCCAGCTTGAGCCTGCCGCTACCCTCACACAGCTAGGCAGTGTCCTTGGAGACACCGCATGCCTGAGGCCAGAGCAGCACAGCTTCACACCCTGGGGCAGGCTTCATCTCACCTTTCCTGTTAATAACGCAGTGCCTAAAGCCTTAAGCCAGGGGCCTCAGTCCACCTCTGTCTGCTCTGCAGGGGCAGCAGTGCTGTGACCATTTCCCCCAGTCTACACTGGGGCCTGGACAGGGTCCATCATGGGGTTTCTGCCTCTGTGCCAGTTAGGTGAGAGCACGTTAATCTCCTTCCCTCCTGCCTTCAACCCCTCCTTCTCCACTTGAGTTTAATTGTGTTTTTCTCTTGTGTGGGCAGGTATTTCTTCATCTACTGGGGTCATATTAGTATTGAGTTACATTGGATACTTGCTTTTCCATTCTTGTGATACTTTACTAAGGAGAATGTTCTCCAGCTCCATCCAGGTTAATACGAAAGATGTAGCGTCTCCATTTTCATGGCTATCATTCAGCCAAAGCATAAAATGTAGTTAGCAGCTTAACTCTCTAAACTTCTTTTTGATAAATTTTCCAGTTTCTTCAATTCTCCTGGCTATAGCCTGGTGAGACAAACCGATTTTAGAAATCTTTTTTTCAGGGCAAATTATATCTGCCATGCTTTCCGTACATTGCTTAATAAACTCAACATTTGTGATTGGCGTTGATTTTTTTTTTTTTTTTTTTGCTATTGGACATGCTACCAAATAACTAGCTTTTACAATGGAATCCATTTGAGTTGTAACTTAAAAAATAATTTTTGTTGTTGTTGAGAAGACAGAATTGGCCAGGCATGGGGGCTCATGCCTGTAATCCTAGCACTCTGAGAGGCTGAGGTGGTAGCATTCCTTGAGCTCAGGGGTTCAAAATTAGTTGGAATAAAAGCACGACCCAATTTCTACTAAAAACAGAAAAATGAGCCAGGCATTGTGGTGGGCACCTCTAGTCCCCAGCCACTCAGGAGGCTGAGGTAGGAGGATTCTTTGAAACCAGGAATCTAAGGTTATTGTAGCTAGGCTGACACCACTGCACTCTAGCCTGAGGCAACAGAGAGACTATGTCAAAAAAAAAAAAGAGAGAGAGAGAGAGAGACAGAGAAAGAGAGAGAGGAGAGAGAGGAGAGAGAGAAGATAGAATTTTTTTCAGTTTTTCTTCTTTGTCCTTAACACACTGAATATGGTAGCATGTTTTTGCATATAATGCCTTTTGAAATTATAGTCTTTGAAAACACATATAAGTGCTCTACAAATTAAGCAGAGTGCCTTACTATTTGGCTCCACAATAAAGTAGCCATCTGTCTACTTTTCTTTGAACAATCTTCCTTCATAGGTAATTTTTCTTTGGGGGGGGTTCTGTTTTCTCTTGAGATGTTGAAGAAGCCATGCTAGAATTAAAAAAAATATACTAGTAGATAGGGTCTATATTTACTTTTATTATGAAAATTAATTGACAGAAAAATGGAAAGCAAGGTTTGGGCCCTTCTGTATCTGCCCATGCAGAGTGAGGTGGAGGCCAATTGTAAAGTGCGGCAGGCAATGTATGAGGCACCACTGAGGTGTGGAAGTACCTTAATGATCAAGCAAGAATGCCTTCTTAACTTTTAAACAACATTAAATGCCTAACGGTCCAATGGTAGTTTAAAATATTATTGATAATTACTGCCTCACCACGAGCACATGTAACATCTCATGGTGTCAATTTGACTGTCAGCGCTTGGAAAATAACCCACTGGAAGCCACATGCTGCCACATGCTGAAGCCACATATATGTACAAATAGCAAGAGTATATGTATGTTCATTTTACATGATGTTGTGACATGGCATTGTCATCTATAAAGTTCATGCTTAAGAACCACGCAATTGAGTTCCACCAAAAAAATCACAAAAAATCTCATCATGTTTTAAGTAAGTTTACAATTTTGTGTTGGGCTGCAATCATAGTCAGCCTGCATGTGGCCTGGGGGTGGCAGGTTGAACACCCTGATGTATGTCCTTATTAGAAGAGTAGAGCAGACACAGAAAGGTCACACACAAGGAGAACACCAGGTGATGATGGAACCAGAGGTGGGAGTTAGGCTGCCACAAGCCAAGGAATGGCAGGAACTGCAGCAACCAGAAGAAGCTGCAAGAGAGGAGCATGGGACAGATTTTCCCTTCACCCTCCCTGAAGGAACTAACCCTGCCTAGACCTTGATTAGGATTCTGGCACCTAGAAATGTCACAGAAATACACTTCTGTTGTTCATTTGGAAATTAAAAGGCTAATGTAAACTCCCTACTCCCCTCCTGGGCAAGGTCGCCCAGGTGGACAGGCACCCTACTCTTTGGAGCCATAGGCGCCACCCTATACATAATTTTTTTAATGTATTATATTTGTAAATTGTACTTATGCTGAAATTAAAAATATATATATTACAATACTATTTTTGCATTCTATGAAAATTTTTGGTCTATAGACCAAATTTTTAATTAAGAACACCCCCCCACCCCCGTCAATGGTGTCCCACTTTACCAATGTTAAAATCTGGTCACCTTATTCATGGGGTTAATAGCCAGTGGTAACCATGCCTGTCCTGCATCCATCATCTCATTAAGGTTTCCAGGTTGATTTCTAAATTGTCATTGTGTCACATTTATTTCAGAATTTAGCTGAAATTCTTTAATCAAGAGCTGCCCATCAAATATTTGGGTTCACTAAGAACAGGAAAGCAAGGATAAATATTTGCTTCTTTCCCCTTATTTATCAAATTTAATAATAATTGTGGGTGCGCTTCATGATGATTAATGTGGGGATTTTTGATATAAATATTTTGGATTTTTATATATTAGAGGTGCTCCAATCCATTATAGTTCTTTTTATCATTGTTTAAATTGTTCCTTTGGGCTGGTCAAGGCCTCATTTGTCCTTTTGATATAAGTTCAGGCTTTTAGGATGACATCCTTGCTTTCTGGCACAACAAAGATGCTCAGGGTTCATCTTGGACATTCCTACACTAGCTCTGGAATCAGCCCTTTCTCTAAAGAACTCTGGTTCCTTTAGTGGAAAACAGTATTTAAAGATAGCATATGGGCGCTGTGGCCTCATTGCTACTGGGTGGGTGTCCCTTCTAGGTCTTTTCATTGGCTAGAACTAGGACATGCCTCGTCAGTGAATCATCAACTACATAATCACACTGTTTTCAATCCAAATGTAATATAAAGATTTAAGCTAAGTTAAGCTAAGTTTACCTTAACTACTTTGATTTTAATACCTGTTTCTCTTATGCTAAAAATCTTTGTTTTTGTGTTTTTTTTGAGACAGGATCGTACTCTGTCACTCAGTCTAGAGTGCAGTGGTGTCATCATAACCTCCAACTTCTGGGCTCAAGTGATCCTCCTGCCCCAGCCTCCTGAGTAGCTAGGACAGCAGGTGTGTGTCACCACTTCCGGCTATAAAAATCTTGGATTCCACTGCAATTTATCTAATTACTTATTTGCTTTATATCATATACAAAATAGTCACAAAACAATGTCACCATTGCTACTACTGACGAGACTATTGAATACAGTATAAAATTTCTCTGTTGTTCTTTATTAGGCTATGTTCTTAGTGGGCTACAAAAAGTAAATGAATTTTAAAGTTATTTGAAACAATTTTTTTTTTTTTTTTTGGCTAATGGTTATGCTACCAATTTAAAATAGAGTTGAGTAATTTGTTCCAGTTTGTTCTTAACTTTTAGGGATGGCTTTGTTTTTTTGTTAGATTTTACTTTTTTTTTTTTTTAAAGGTTATATAAAATGTTTACCTAGTTCCAAAGCCAGAATTATAAAACAAAGGTCTATTCAGAGACCTTGCTTTCCATTTTTACATAGTAGAGGCCCTCAGGACTGCTGGAGAGTGGATGAGATAAAAAATAGGGTCTTGGGGCAGCGCCTGTGGCTCAAAGGAGTAGGGCACTGGCTCCATATGCCGGAGGAGGCGGGTTCAAACCCAGCCTCAGTCAAAAACTCAGAAAAAGAAAAAGAAAAAGAAATAGGGGTCTTATCAGGCAGTTAAGGCTCTGCATGGGTGGGCAAGGTGCAGGCCACGTAAATCTGAGCTGCTACCTTTTCTGGGACTCCCAAAGTCCTCAGATTTGAGGGTAATGGGAAGTATTGGAGACACTATAGTTTCCAGCATCATTTTCCCCATGCCCAGCACTGTCAGCCGCTTCACACGGGGTGCTGCTGGTCAGGCCCAAATAAGCCCAGACGAGCCTATGTTCTGACACCTGGAGATTGTTTATTCATTGTTTCCAAGACCTAATGTCACAGATAAGTTGGGGAACTTGACTCCATGGTACCAGTCAAGGACCCCCGGCACTCTGTGCACCCAGTGAAGTGTTGACTAACTATAAATTTAGTCTAGAATAAAAATGCTTTGAAGATACAACTACTTTAAGATAGGAAGATATTGTGTAACTTTGTAACCTACAAGGGGAAATCTGTTTGTTGTGTTCTATAATGAGAAACAACATTGCTGATGTTTATTTTTACTGTGAGAATAAAAAGTAACAAAGGGAAAGAGAGGGCAGAGCCGTCCTTTGGAGAGATATTCCCCCTGCTCTCTGGAATAGCTGGCTTTTCTGTAAATAAAAGTGAAACTGTTGATCTCACATCCACTTTCCCCATTGACTGGCTTGGTGACAGGCAGACGGCCTCCTTGGTCTAGCAATAGCCAGATTACTCCATCAGAGGCCATGCCCTGCAGTGTCCTCATCTGAAAAGGGCCTGGCTGGACAGGCTCCAAGGTGCCCCCAGTGCTGACATTTTATGCTTCCGCAATTTCTACCAAACACACTGAGGTGTGTCCCTGAGAACAGGCTGTGCCTCACCATAGAACCCTGAGCCCTGGCTTATGATGTTTATGCCCCAGGCTTCCATAAAAGCAGCACCCATAACGTTCACTAAGGCCCTCAGGTCAGCTCTGCCTGGGTAGTATGATGTAGGGTGTGAGCCCTGGGTAGGGCACTCACAGGCCTGGCACCTGTGCACCCTTGGACAAGTCAGTTAATGTCGCTGGCCACTCATGTACGGAAGCAGCTTAAAGAGAACCTGCCTACCAGGTGCACATGGCTGGGCCATAGTTGATGGAGCCTCTCTGAGGTTCTTGCTGAGGGGTGAGGGGGTTGCCTCTTTACAAGGGCCCAGGGCCCAGGAGCAGCATGGAGTGGAGCTGGCAACAGTTTGTGGCCTCTCTCTGTAGTTGAAGGCCTGGGCTTCAGGGGAGTCCCTGGACCTCCTTCTCAGGGGCCCACAACTGCTGGCTTCCTTTAACCCCCTTCTAGCCCAGCTTCAGGGACACTGGGTTAGCCCAGCCTCACTCTGCAGGCCTTCTCTGGCATCTTGTCAGGGAGGGTTTTTGCACCAGGGCCTCAGGAAGCTGGCACGTGTACTTTGTGTCTTTGGCCTCTCATATCCTACTGCTGGCCTTGAAGGAAAAAATCACAGCAGAATGCTTTTTAGGGCTGCCTAGAGGTCCCTACCCTGTTCTGGAGAGGACAGCAGTCCTGGTCCTGTTATGCTTTGCCCCAAGGTGAAGGCATCTGGGGAAAAGGCTAGGGAAGGATTCCCAGGAGGTGGGAAAGGTGGCTGCCAAAACCAAGCCCTAGGAGGCAGCTGGCTGGGGTGTTGGAGAGAGCACCACCTCCCCACCAGACCCCTGCCTAGCAAATGTAGCTACCCATTGGATGAATACGTTATTGGGACAATTAGTGAAATTTAAACAAGTTGGACTGCATACTATTATTGTATCAATATTGATTTTCTGATGTTGATCATTATTCTGTGGATATTGAAATGAATGTTCTTGTTGTTAGGAGCAAATAACAAGGGAAGCTGTTGCTTCTTCCAACCCTAAAAGCCCCTGAAGTTATGGAATCTTTATTCCCTTGCACCCCTGCTTGCAAACTGATCACTTCTTTTCTGAACTCATCTCTTTCTTATAATGCCTTGCCAAACACAGCCAATGGCAGGCATCATGCAGTGCTAACCTTGTGTTTTCAGCATCTTCCTCAGGAGTGATGAGTTCCTCAGGTGTGCCATTTTCCTAGTTTCTTCCGGGAATCCTTGGTGTGCCTTGGCTCATAGCTGTCTCACTCCAGTCTCCAGAGTCTCATCCCTAGAGTCTTCAAAACAAGGCACTGCTGACACTCTGATTTCAGACTTCTACCCTCCAGATCTGCGAGCAAATTTCTGTTTATTGAACCCAGGCTGTGGTAATTTGTCATGGCAGCCCTAGGAAACTAATATACTGCAGGTGGAACCTCGTTAAGTCAAGGTGACTCAAGGGCAATTCTACTGGGCCATTTCATCAACAGCTTTTCCTTGCTAGTAACAAGAGATTCTTAGAAGGTAGGGTGGTCCTTAGTGCTGGCTGGTAAGTACTTCTGGCTCTCCCTACTCTGGACACCTGGGAGGATTACATTTTTCTGGCTCTTAGAGAGAGGTGTAGTATGTGAACAGATACTTCTGGTATCTTCTGGGATAAGCTAGATTATTCTTGTCACTTTACAAGCCAGCAGGTGATCTGAACCACTCCTTTGTATTCTGATGTGGTGACTAGTGATGCTTCAGCTGGGAGTTGCCTAGATCCATGGGGCCTGGGGTGAGCAGGTGGCTTTCTGGGCATCTCTAAAATCCATTTGACAAAAGAGTTCAGGTCCGACTCTTGATCCTATCCTTGCCACAAGCAGCAAGGGAGTAGAGTTTGAGATTCCCAAGGGTCTTTTTTTTTTTTTTTACTTTTTAATAACCATTGCTATAGTATATTTTCTATGTAAATATTTTTGCAGATATATGATTTTCAAATATTTTTCTCATTGTCAGTTGTCTTTTCACTTTCTTTTTTTATTTGAAAATATTAAGGGGGTACAAATGTTTTTGGTTACATAGATCATTTTGTAATGTTCCCATCACCGAAATAGTGTTCATCATACCTATTTGGTAGGCTTTGCCCCTCCCCTCCCCACCTCTTTTTACCTTTTTTTTTTTTTTTTTTTTTTGCAGTTTTTGGCTGGGGCCGGGTTTGAACCTGCCACCTCTGGTATATGGGGCCAGCACCCTGCTCCTTTGAGCCACAGGTGCCGCCCCCTCTTTTCACCTTTTTAATGGTATCATTTGCAGCGTATGAATTTTTAATTTTGACCACTTCAGTTTATCTATTTTTTTCTTTTGTCCCTTGCGCTTTTGATGTTATGTCTGAGTAACCATTGCCTGACTGACGGTCATAAACATTTACTCCTGCGATTTTTTTCTAACAGCTTTATAGTTTTATCTTTTTCATGGACTTCTATGGTCCATTTGGAATTCATGTTTGCACAGTATAGGGAAGGGGCCCAACTATATTCTTTTGCATGTGGATATTCAGTTGTTCTAGCACCATTTGTTGAAAACACTATTCTTTCTCTCATCAAATTGTCCTGGCACCCTTGCCAAAAATCAACTAACTATAAATGTGAAAGTTTTTTTCTAGACTCTACATTCTATTCTGTTGATCTATATGTCTATTTTTATGCCAGTACCATACTCTCTTGATTACTGCAGCTTTTTGTATATTGAACTTGTGTCTTGAAATCTTGCTTCACTCACATATTACTTCTAACATTTTTGTGTATGTGTGGATTCCTTAGAATTTTCTCTATACAAGATCACGTCATCTGTGAATTGACAAGAAGAGTTTTACTTCTTCCTCTTCAATATGAATATCTTTTATTTCTTTTCCTTGTATAATTACCCGGTTAGAAACTCCAGTACAGTGCAAGATGGCATCCTTGTCTCATTTCTGATCTTAGAGATAAAACATTCAACCTTTGACTATTAAGTATGGTAAAAGTTGAAAAGTTTTGTAAATAGATTTTATCAGATTGAGGAAGTGTCTATCTATTCCTAGTTCATTAAGTGTTTTTGTCATGAAGCAATGTTGAATTTTGTCAAAGGCTTTTTCTGCACCTATGGCAATCATCTTGTGATTTTGTTGTTTTATTTTATTAATATGGTATATTACCATATAATATACCATATATAATTGATATATTACCATATAATTACCATATAATATACCATATATCATTGACTGATTTTTGCATGTTAGAACAACCAACCTCCTGTCTTTCCAGAAAGTTGTCCATTACATCTAGGTTATCAAATTGCCTGGCACACAATTGCTCATAATATTCCTTTATAGTACTTTTTATTTCTGTAAGGACAGTAGTAAAATCCCTTCTTTAACTCTTGATCTTAGTCAGATACATCTTTCTCTTTTTCTTCCTCCCTTTCTCTATAAGTTTTGTCAATTTTGTTGATTTTTTCAAGGAACAAACTTTTGCTTTTGTTGATTTTCCTCTATTGCTTTTCCGTTCCCTATTTCATGTATTTCTGTTTAATTTTTATTCTTTCTTCTTGCTTTGGATTTAGTTGGGTCTTCTCTGTCTAGTTTCTTAAGGCGGAAGATTAGATTGTTGATTGGGAGATCTTTCATCTTTTTTAAATGGAAGCATTTATAGCTATGTAAAAATGAAGGAGAAATAAGATATCCTCAGACAAACAAAAACTAAGAGAACTTATATCTGACTTATATCTGAAACCTTTCTGACTAAAAGAACATTCTAGAGTAACTTGAATCCACTTGAAGAAATGAAGAGTACTGGTAAAGGTCTACACAGGTAACCATCAAAGACAGTATAAATATATTTTTTATAATCATTTTCTCCTATCTTATTTAAAAGACAACTGCACAGGCTCGGCGCCTGTGGCTCAATCGGCTAAGGCACCAGCCACATACACCTAATGTGGCGGGTTCGAATCCCCGGCCCGGGCCCGCCAAACAACAATGACGGCTGGAACCAAAAAATGGCCGGGCATTGTGGCGGGCGCCTGTGGTCCCAGCAACTTGGGAGGCGGAGGCAGGAGACTCGCTTGAGCCCAGGAGTTGGAGGTTGCTATGAGCTGTGATGCCATGGCACTCTATCCAGGGGGATAGCTTGAGGCTCCGTCTCAAAAAAAAAAAAAAAAAAGACAACTGCACAAAGCAATGATTAAACATTTGCAGCGATGTACATACAATATACAAAGATGTAATTTATATGATTGTAATAGCAGAAAAGAGGAAGGAGGGAACAAAGCTAAATAGGAGCAAA
>CAUYQV010188540.1:0-36538 GCA_963574575.1 Galagoides demidoff
TACTCTTCCAACACCTCACTCACCTGAAAGTTCAGGAATCTGCTTGGGTAGACACTCTGATACATGTCATCAAGCTTGGGTCTTCCTCTCTCTGATGCTATTTGTTATAGTCTCTGGCTGTATCTAGGTATGGATGTGGAATATCTGATAAAGTTAGAGAAGTCTGTTAAGAGTTCTGTCTCCACATCCAAGGATTGATACTTTTACCAGCTAGGACTGCTTTTGTTTAAAGAAAAAAGGGTGGTGGTCATGGAAGAGATTTCTGGTTAATCAGCCGGTACTTGTCATTGTCTTCTTCTTCCCTAATGAAAGAATTTTTGGCTGGGCACGTGGCTAAATAAAAATTACATTTTTCAGGATCTCATGGGGCCAGGTATGGCCATGTGATTGACCAGAGAGGGTGAGCAGAACTGGGGTGTGCGGCTGCTGGTTCTTGCCCTCTTCTTTTTTCCACCGTTTGGAATGAGGGTATGGTGGTAAACCATCGTGGGCCATGTAGTATGACCAATTCCTTAGGGCAGTCATCCCCAAACTTTGTTGCTCCTTAGAATTACCTAGGGAGCTTTAAAAAATCCCAATACACAAATCATACCATGTAACAATCAAATGAGAATGTCCTGGGGTGGAAGCCCAGCATCAGTGAAATCTCCAAGTGAATGGAACTAAAACCGGTATCCTGAGAGAAGTATCTCAAGAATGGAGAAACAAATATCACATGTACTCATGCATAAGTGAGAGCTGGGCAGTAAGTAATACATGCTCCTACAGAGGGGCATAATGTACTTTGGAGACTCAGAAGTTGGAGGGTAGGAGAGGGGTGAAGGATCAAAAATTACCTACAAAGTACACTGTGTGCCGTTTGGAAGTACGCTAAAATCTCTGGTGTCACCACTGTGTAATTCATCTGTGTATCAAAAAACCACTTGTACACCCTATATCAAAAATAAAAATAAAATGAAATATAAAAATTAAAAAAACATGGCCATGGGAATAGCAATAATCATTGCCAAAGGCACCATGATCCATGAAATAAATAATGAATAAAATATATTTCATAAAAAGTAAAAACCTTTGCTCTTCAAAAGACTGTGTGAAGACAATGAGAAGACAAAACACAAAATTAGAGAAAATATTTGCCAAGAAATACATCCAATAAAAAACTATTATCAAAAACATACAAAGAACACTTAAAACTCAACAATAATAAATCATACAACTTCATTTTAAAAATAATAAAAGACTCAAAAAAAAAAAGAAGTCCTTATCAAAGAAGACACAAGGGGCCAGGTAAGGTGGCTCCTATAATCCTACCACTTTGGTAGGCCAAGGCAAGAGGTCAGGAATTTGAGACCAGCCTGAATAAGAGCAAGACCCGACCTCCATTAAAAAAAGAAGAAGAAGAAGAAGAAGAAAGAAAAATTAGCCAGGCATGATGACGCATGCCCATTGTCCCAGCTATGGGGGGGGTGGAGGCTGAGACAGGAGGACCACTTTAATCCAGGATTTGAGGCTGCAGTGAGCTCTGATGAGAAAGAGTGACACCCTATCTCACAAAAAAAAGTAAGATAGAAGGATGCCAAATACGCATTTGAAAAGATGTTAAACATATATGTCATTAGGGAGTTGCAAATCAAAATAATGAAACACCACCACATATGTATTAGAACAGCCAAAATCCAAAACACTGACCACAGCAAGTGCTGGCGAGGATGTGGAGCAAAGGGAGCTGTCTTCATTGCATTGCTGGTGTCAATGCAAAATTCTACAGTCCCTTGAAGAAGAGTTTGGTGGTTTTTTATAAAACTAAAGGCACTCTCTCCATACAAGCCCAAAATAGTGCTCTTTGGCATTTACCCAAAGGAGCTGAAAACTTATGTTCATGCCAAAACTTGCCCATGAGTCTTTATACCAACTTCATTCATAATTGCCAAAACCTGGAAGCAACCAAGAAGCCTGTTAGCAGGTGTGTGGATAAATAACTGTGGTGTGTCTGGCACATGAGTATTACTCACTACTAGTATAAGAACCCAATCTTATGTAGGTTTACCACACTGACACTTACATATGGTGCATGTCTGGTCTAAGAAAATTATGTCAACTTAAGGAGATCTTCAAAGTGGGGAGACGGTCAGCCATGGAGGTTCTACTGTATATGTTTAACCAACTTGGTCTACATACTGTATAATTCCAATTATACGACATTCGGGAAGAGGCAAATATAAAGGCATTACAAAGATCAATGAATTGCTAAGAAGGGATGAATAGGCAGAGTACAGAGGGTTTTTCAGGGCAGTATAAACATTCTATGATGTTTAATATAGTATCTAATGACACTATAATGATGGATATAATGTCGTTATACATTTGTGCAAACCCATACAATGTGCAACACCAAGGGTGAACCCTGTTATAAACTATGGACTTTGAGTGATAATGATGCGTCAGCAAGGGTTCAGCAACTGTCACAAATACGTCACTCTGATGGGGGACGTAGATGGTGGGGGGAAGCCTGTCGATGTGTGGGGACAGGGGGCATATGGAAAATCTCTGTACTAAAAAAAAAGTCTAATTTTTTTAAAGGCAAAATAGGAACTGAATATAGAAAGAAAAAAACCCAGAATTTTCTTTAAATAATTTTCTTAAACTCCTAAAAGAAGGTACTTCAGATATTTAAATATAGGACTTGCCAAGTATTTGATTAACGTGGATTAATCAGTTAATTCTTTCTCAGCCTAGCCTAGAATGACTTTCTGTTATCAAATCGACAGCAACCAGATTAGGAGGGCCCTAAAACGTGATAAAAACATCATTTCATTCAAAAGAAAATGTCATTCTTCTTTCTCAGGAGTTTAAATGTAGGTCCATTAAAACAGCTTCAAGCTTCACCTAAGTCAGCCTAACAATACTTTATAAAACCATTTGGCCGCTCTCAGATTCAATGTCCTCACCGCAGATACAACCCCACCAGTTTCTCTCATTCTGAACCTTAATGCGTCCTCTATTATCTAAAACATAATTAAGTTGCTAAAAAATTCAGCAGTTTGGGGTCAAAAGTCCTGGGAACTAATGCTACCTAGGCTGAGGCAAGGGAGAGTCACTGTTGGATAAGGAACTGAGCTCACCGTCTGTTATCCCACCGAGATCCAACAGGACCTGAGGGAATTGCCGCACGTCTCTTCCACAGGCTGGGCTCAGCAGAACAGCCATGGTACTTTCATTCATTGATAAGTGGGATGTGTTTGGTATGTCCTATTGAGTCTCAGATATCCTGGCATGATGAGCTGAGAGATTTTTTTATCAGGTGTAAAAAAATGGATGATTACGAAAAGCAGAGGACCTCTGTAAACTTAACCATATTTTTAAAAATTGTTATAAAAAGTGGTAGATTGTAACTATATCATAAAGCATTGCTCTACTCACCTTGTTAATATCCATCCAGTTTTCAGTTGAAGAATCAAGCTTTTATAATCTCTGCCATTTTATACGAAGAAGTAGAGAAGTAGAAGAAACTCCAGAGATGCCACTAATTCTATTTTTAACTTGCCAGTGCTTTTTTTTGAAAAGACAATTATATAACACTTGATTCCTTCTTTTCCTATTTTTGGGGGAGGGTTCCATTTACTGCCAAAGACATTGTAATCACTGAGATTACCTGGACCACACAGTTCTTTAACTTCCTTGAAAAAAAAAATCCCTAATACAATTTTAGATTTCATTATAGTATAGTTCATGTTTTTCTGCTTCATAGAAAACCCATGAAATACATGTACTTTTCAGAAATTAGGGTAAAATAGAAACTTTACCTAATTATCTTTCTCAGTGCAAGGGATTGAAAATTACTCTGTTGAAATTCCCCCACTAGTTTCTTCTCCCCTACTATCTGCATGCATTTCTCCCTTGAAACTCCAGCTTTCCTATAAAATACTTCCCTACAAAACTTTCTCTCACCAGATGTGCTCTCAGACTTTCTTGAATGCCATGGCACATTTTACTTTTCTTATAGCATGTCTCACATTCTGTCTCATATTAGCACTATTGCCATATTGCCTATTCCTTACTGAAAAACATTCCTTGAAAGCTGGGGCAAGGTCACAGTCATACTCGGCCTTTTTGCCTGGCACTTTGGACATGTTAAGCATGGATCAAATACAGTAGAAATTCTATAACATGACCACCCTAAGGACTGCAACAAACTGGTCAACATGCAGAAGTGGCCAACATAATGAAATAGGTTTACTACACTGACACTTACATGTGGTGCATGTCTGGTCTAAGAAAATCAGGTCAACTTAAGGAGATGTTCAATGTAGGCAGGTGGTCAGCTTGGAGGTTCTACTGTATATGTTTAACCAACTTAGTCTTTTAGGTTTCTTGGGGGAGAGACAGCAGGAGCCATTTAAAATATGGTACTAGAGAGTGAGACAAGATGATGGGCTAGAGATAGCTCCTTGCTGGCTACTCATGGGGATACAGGGGAGAGTGGACATCACCTATCTCTAGTGGGGGAATTTGAATAGAAACATCACTCTGGGGACACAGTAAAGCAACAGGAGCTGAGGAGGAGTTTGGGAGCTGAGGAAAACCATGGAGTGTAGGTCTTCGGCGTGGGCAGAGGCCAACCAGTTGGTTGGCTCTCCCACAGAGGACTGGAGACAGGAAAGGGCTGTCCTGCAGTATTTTAGACTGGGTTGCTCACTGGAGCAGAATCCAGCATTGAACACTGGGTAGGGTGGCTCTCCCATCAGCTTGGCAGCTGGCAGGGCATGCCATTGTGGGAAGACTACCTATGTGTGAGGAACAGTCTGTGGGGTTCTAGTCCACTGCTGGCTCTGGTGCACCTGCTGAGCTCTAGCAGCCATCCTTGGGGTGAGCTGAGCAGTCCTCACACCCCCCAGAAGGGCTACATTGTTGTCAGGGGACTCTGTCTACAGGTCTCCTAGGAGGTCTAGGGAGAGCTTTGGAACCCCAGTTCTGCAGGGACTGAATGCTAATGAAATGAATAGGCCTTTATAGAGGGCTAAGAAGTCAGAAAGACAAGATCTGATGTGCTGTGCAACTACAGAGTGGCTTCCCACTCCCATCATACACAATGAATCCTGTGTGTTTTCTCTGTCTCCTAACACCATGGCACTACCTGGTGTCCAGGCAATATATTGCAATATATATGCATGCACGCACATACAAATACACACACAAATACACACACACACACACACACACACACACACACACACACATATATAGTTTTTCTTTTTTCAATTTTTTGGGTTTTTTTTCTTTTTTTCCTCTTTTGTTATTGTTGTTGTTTTTGTTTAGGTCTTTTTTGGTTTGGGTGTATTTTTTTGTTCACCTTTACTTTTTTCAATAGCAAGGGCTCCTCCACTTGCAACTAGAGACTGGCTTTCCACTCCCATGGTACACAATGACTCCTATGTGCTTTCTCTGTCTCCTAACACCACACAGGATTCATTGTGTATGATGAGAGTGGGAAGCCACTCTCTAGTTGAAAAACCGCTTTTATTATGGTTTTTTAGCTCCTTTCATTCTTTCATTCTTTTTAATTTATCTCATTTTTCTCTCTTTAACAGAGATTTTCTACTTTTCTCATCTTTCCCATATAAGTTCCTCATACAATAGCTAAGATACTACTATTTTTCTTCTTTATCTTATACAATTATATTTTAAAAATTTTTAGCAATTTTTATAACTTTTTACTTTTTTTATTCTCTTCTCTGAGTGCTGGGGGTCACAGCACATACAGAGGTGGTCAACATAACAAAATAGGTTTACTATACTGACACATGTTGTGCATGTCTGTCTGCAGTGGTCTGGCTGGGGAGGGGTGGTCACAAAATTGGTTTGACTCAAGGAGTCTACAAACTCATGGTTTTGGATGTCCTTCTAGTTTTGGCCTTTGGAGAGAAGTTACTGGTAGGTCCCTCCTCCAACAAATGGATAATTTCTTTCTATATTAGGCAAAAGTGGAGTCTTGCTTTTTCCTAGGCTGTTAAGGAGATCTCACATTAGAGGAACATGTCCAGCCTGGCCCCTCAAAGTTCTGGAGCTGAGGGTGTGGTAAAAGCCCCCTGCTCAATATCACCATTTTTCCTGACACTCCCTTTCTCTCTTACTATCCCCTTTCTCTCCTTTTCTTCAATTCTTTCTTTTCACCCCTTTTCTGGTTCTTTTTCCTCTTTATCCTTTTCTTTTCTTTCTTCTATCTGGCTTTTTACCCTGATTTTCCTGTTGGCCTTATATTAAAAGGCCATTTGAACATCTAAGCTCTAAGACAAGGTAATTTAAATCAAAGAAGGTCATGATAAGTAAAACATAGAGGAAGGAAGGGAACCAGAAGAAAACATACATGAGCAGCAGCCAACAGAAAAATTCTGGCAACGTGAACCAGAATAGATCCACCCTCCCCCTAAAGGAATCATGAGGTAGTTACCACAGAAGATTCTATCTATAAAAAATTAATAGAAATGACAAAAAGGTAATTTAAAATATGGATGGCAAAAACAATAAAGAGAACTGATAAGAAAGTAGAAACATAGAACCAAAAAAATGAACAAAATATGTGAAGAATAAAGAATGAATATAGTGGAACTTAAGGACCTAGAGGAATAAATCAAGGAACTTAAAGATGCAATAGAAAGTATCAATAACAGATTAGACCATGGAGGAGAAGGAATCTCAAAGCTAGACAGTAAAGCTATTGAGCTATCCCAGGCAGTTAAAGAGGCAGAAAAGAAGAGAGAGAGAGCAGAATATTAACACAGAGAATAATGGGATTTCATGAAACATTCAAACATACAAATTATAGATTTTCCTGAAGGGAAAGAATTTCCCAAAGGAATAGAACCCCTACTGGAGGATATGAAAATTGCTCAAGTATCACTGAAAATTCCAAAACAATCCTTTTAGAGAGACCAGGTTATCTCAAGACAAATGCAGCATCTCCAAGACACACTGTAATGAACCTGTCCAAAGTCAAGATGAAAGAGAAAATTCCACAAGCAGCCAGGAGTAAGAATCAATTGACCCACAGAGGCAGATCCAACAAGGGGACAACAGACTTCTCGGCTGAAACTTTCTAAGGCAGAAGAAAATGGTCATCCACCTTTACCCCTCTTAAACAAAACAATTTTCTGTATCCTATTAAACTAATCATCATCAATGGAGAAATATAATCTTTTACTGAACTGTAAACCCAGAGGAAATCTGTCACAAGACCAGTTCTAAAGGAAATACTTAGGTTTATTCCCCACACTGAAAAATCACAATGGACCACCAGCAAAGTAAATACCCACAAACTGAAGGACAAGACCTAGCTTCCGTAACAGCACAAAGGATAAAACTAAGCAATGGACTTTCACAAAATAAGATAAGTAGAACTTCACCACATGTATCAATTTTATCAATAAATTTTAATGGCTTGAATTCCCCACTCAAGAGTCACAGGCTCGCCAATAGGATAAAAGAGCACAAGGCATCCATATGTTGTCTCCAGGAAACACATCTAACCTTGAAAGACAAAATAAGACTCAGGGTAAAAAGTTCAAAAATAGTATTTCAAGCAAATAGAAAAGAGAAGAAAGGAGAGGTCACAATCTTATTTTCAGATACATGTGAATTTTAAGCAACTCAAGTTAAGAACAATAAAGACGGTTACTTCATACTGATCAAAAGAACATTTCAATTCTAAATATTTATGCACCCAACTTAAATGCTTCCAGATTTATGAAACAGACCTTGATTGGTCTGAGCAATATGACATCCTATATGACCATAATAGCTGGAGACTTTAACACCACTCTGTTGGAACTGCACTGATCATCTAAACACAAACTAAAGATACAAGGGACTTAAATGTGACCCTAGAACAAACAGCCTTAATACATCATCCCAAAGCTAAGGAATATCCATCCTTCTCATCAGCCCACGGAACATACTCCAAAATAGATCATATCCTAGGTCATAAACCAAATGTCAATAAAATTAAAAGAATTAAAATTATACCTTGTATCTTCTCAGACCACAAAGCAATAAAGGTGGAACTCAACTCCAACAAAAATTTTCATCCCCACAAGAAGGCTTGGATATCAAATAACCTTATGCTGAATGAAAGCTGGGCCAAGGAAGAGATAATGGATGAAATTATTAAATTCCTCAAACATGAGAACAATGAAGCTATAAGTTACCAAAACCTGTAGGATACTGCAAAAGCACTCCTAAGAGAGAAATTTATTGCATTAGATGCATATATCCAAAATACAGAAAGAGAGCCCATCAACAGTCATCTTATGGAAATGGAAAAGGAAGAGCAATCCAATCCCAAACCTAATCAAATTTGGACAAAATTAAATCACAAATGGATGAAATTGCAAACAAAAGAATCATTCAGAAAAATCAATGAAACAAAAAAAATTATTCTCTGAAAAGATAAATAAAATCAATAAACCTTTTGCCAGATTAATTGAAAAAATAACCCATATAGTCCAGAAAAAGAAAAGTAAAAAACTGAAAAAAACAAAAAAAAAACCAATATAGCCCAGAAATAGAAAAGTAAAATCTCTAATAACCTCAATCAGAAACAAAAAAAAGGAAAAATAATAGCAGATACCACTGAGATACAAAGATTATCTCTGACTGCTACAAGAAACTCCACATGCAAAATTTGACAATGTAGAGGAAATGGACCAATACCTGGAATCTTACTATCTGCCTAGACTTATCCAGAAAGACATAGATCTCTTGAATAGACCTATATCAAGCACTGAAATTGACAAAACAATAAGAAAACTTCCAATAAATAAAAGCCCTGGACCAGATGGCTTCACACCTGAATTCTAGCAAACCTTCAAGGTGAGCTCATACCTATGCTGCAAAACCTATTCCCAAACACTGAGAAGAAAAGAACCATTCCCCAACAAGTTCTATGAAACAAATATCACCCTGATACCAAAACAAGGGGTGCAACTAAAGGGAGAACTAGAGACCAATTTCACTAATGAATATTGATGCAAAAATACTCAACAAAAATCTTAGCCAATACATTACAGCCACACATCAAAAAAAGTATACATCATGATCAAGTAGGCTTCATCTAAGAGATACAAGGCTGGTTTAACAAATGCAAATCCATTAATGCAATTCACTGTATCAATAGAAGCAAAAACAAAGATCATATGATCCTTTTAAAAAATGCAGAAAAAACATTTGATAAAATATAGCATCTTTTTCTAGCAAGAACGCTTAAGAATATCGGTATTGGTGGCACATTTCTTAAATTGATTGATGCTATCTGTGACAAACTCACAGCTAATATCATACCAAATGGAGTAAAACTGAAAGCTTTTCCACTTAGGACAGAAATCAGAAAAGGATGGCCTCTATCACCACTACTATTCAACATAGTGCTGAGAGTTCTGGCCAATGCAATCAGGCAAGAGAAGGCTATAAAGAGCATCTCAAATGGGGGAAGAGAAGATGAAACTCTTGTTCTTTGCTGACAATAAGATCTCATACTTAGAAAACTCTAGAGACTCAACTAAAAGACTCCTGGAAGTGATAAAAAAAAAAAATACAGTAATGTCTTGGGGTATAAAATCAATTTCCACAAATAGGTAGCCTTGTATACACCAATAATAGCCAAGTTGAGAAGCTAATCAAAGATACAATTCTCTTCACCCAGGAATATACCTAACAAAAGAGGAAAAGGACCTCAACAAAGAGAATTATGAACTCTAAGAAAACAAGTAGCAGAAGAATCAACATTGTTAAAATTCTGTACTACCCAAAGAAATCTACATATTTAATGCAATCCCCATTAAAATACAAACATCATACTTTGAAGAACTAGAAAAAATAGTACTCCATTTTGAATGGAATCAAGAAAATAACCCATATAGCCTAGGCTGTTCTTAGGAATAAAAACAAAGCCAAAGGCATCGCTCTACCAGACTTCAGGTTATATCACAAGTCTATAGTGATCAAAACAGTATGGTATTGGCACAAAAATAGAGATATAGACATATGGAACAGAATAGAAAACCAGGAAACCAAGAGATGAAACCAGTCTCTATTGCCATCTGATCTTTGATAAATCAAACAAAATCATACTCTGGAAAAGCACTCCTATTCAATAAACAGTGCTTGGAGAACCAGATAACCACATGTAAAAGAGTAAAACTGGACCCACACTTTTCACCACTTACAAAAATTAACTCAATATGGATAAAAGATTTAAATCTAAGACATTAAATGATAAAAATCCTAGAATAAAGTGTGGAAAAAACTCTTGAGGATGTCAGTCTGGGGAAAGACTTTATGGAGAAGACTTCAGCAGCAATTATAACAACAAAAATAAACAAATGGGACTTAAAAAAACTGAAAAGTCCTTACACAGCAATTAAAGCAAATACACAACCTTCAGAATGGGAAAAGATTTTTGCATATCATGAATCTGACAAAGGCTTAATAACTAGAATCTATAGAGCACTCAAATTAATCAACAAAAAGAGCAAACAATCCCATAACTCACTGGGCAAGAGACAAGAACAAAACCTTCTCTGAGGAAGACAGATGAATGGCTAACAACCATATGGAAAAATGTTCATCATCCCTAATCATCAGAGAAATGCAAATCCAAACCACCCTGAGATATCACTTAACCCCCTTAAATAGCCCACATCACAAGTCTCAGAGTTGCGGATGCTGGTGCTGGTGTGGAAAGAGAGGGACACTTTTATGCTGTTGGTGGGACTAAAAATTAATATAGCATCTTTGGAAAGAAGTACAGAGAGTCCTCAAAGAACTCAATTTAGATCTTTCATTTGACCCTGTAATACCACTATTAGGCATTTACCCAGAAGGAAAAAAAAATCATTTGATCATAAAGACATTTGCACTAGAATGTTTATCACAACTCAATCTATAATTGCCAAGATGTGGAAATAAAGTGAATGCCCATCAACTCAGGAACGGATTAACATGCCGTGGTATCTGTGTGCCATGGAGTGCTATTCAGCTGAAAGAAAAGATGGAGATCTGACTT
Source organism: Galagoides demidoff (assembly GCA_963574575.1). Lineage (NCBI taxonomy): Eukaryota > Metazoa > Chordata > Mammalia > Primates > Galagidae > Galagoides > Galagoides demidoff. Next base: position 11,057 of record CAUYQV010188540.1, read on the forward strand.
CTTTTGTATTAACCTAGATGGAGTTGAAACACATTCTCCTTAGTGAAGTATCACAAGAATGGAAGAGCAAGTATCTCATGTTCTCAATTTTATTATGAAACCAAGAGACGATCTAACACCTGCCCACATAGCAGAAAAGCTTAATTCTACTCAAGTTTGGGGAAGGAGGAATGTAACTGGGGGTATTGGTGTGCTCCCACTTAAAAGGCACAAGGTAGGTATATATGGCACACCTTTGGGGTGTGGGACACAACTACAAGAAGGACTTTTACCTAGCCAATGCAAATATTGTAACCTGGTTATATGTGCCTTCACAATATCCTGAAATAAAAAAATTTTATATATATATATATATATATATATATATATACATAGTAATAGTCTTGAATAGTCAATAGTAATAGTCTTGAACTATTTCAAATCCTTGCTCACAGGCATCAAAATATTTTTGTCTCTTTGTTTCATTTTCTTGCAGACGATGGCCATGATACTATCACGATACTTCTCCCCAGTGACCTCAGCTACCACCTACAAACAAAGTACTTCCAAATATTTATCTGTGGACTCTAAAGACTGCTTTGCAACTGCCTGTTGAATTAATGCATCATAGAAAAGTAAATTGGCTTCATATTTCTTTGTCTTTACGAGAAATGTTAATGAAATGTGTACACACACATGGAAGCACACGACATGAGAGTATGTCACTGATTTTCCCAGGAAAAACTCTAGTGGCTCTACAAGAAGTGAGTTGAATAATAGATACCAGGTATAAAATGGAATTAACAAAACCGGGAATTTAGAACATTCTAGCCCAGATTTTTTCATGAGATCTGTACAAGCCGTTTAATTATCTGAGAGCCTCGTTTTCCAGCTAGGAATAGTCCGAGTCACCTGCTGCAGCTACCTGCATTGTGAGGCTCAGATGAGAGCGTCTGTGGTAGCAGAACAGAAACTGAACAGACCTGGGGGTGACAGGCAAGTGGTGAAGGACTCAGACCCTGGTGTCAGACCTTCTGGTTTGCATCATGACACAGCCCCTCCCTCCATCTGAGTGTCTGTCTCTGAGACCTCATCTGTAAAATGGGAGGATAATAGAACTAACTCCAGAGCTCCTGGGAGGAGTGAATGAGAAAAATCACTGAAATGCACTTAGCAGAGTGTCTGTTATTCCTCTGATACCTGTGGTTTCAATAGTGAAGTGGTTAAGACCTTTTAATTTCTCAAGGAACTTTAAGCTACATCACACGGCCCAAACTAATATTAAATGATTAATATTTAAATGTCCTAGAAGAACCACAGTGCTTAAACCAATTTATAAAAAAGAATCCTTCTGTGTATATCAAACTGTTACCTCATGCACCCAAAATCTCCTTAAATAATCGTAAAGTGTGGGAAAGGTATGCCTATCTTCAATACTCAGATAAAATACGTGGCATTCAATAGCAAATATGATTTTTAGCCCCATGAGTGAAACTTGACTTTCAACCTATTTCTATATTCCAATCTGTGAAACAATTATCCTCTAGATCCCCAACCCGTTGCCTTCAAAGAGGTTTAACTTTCTTATGGCATGTTAATTGCTCAGCTCCCACCTATATCCCCTGAGAGCCAGCAGCCAATGTGTACCATGCAAAGACTGTACATTCTGGGTTAGCAAACTCCAGAGCAAAAAAGAAATCTTCTGGTAGCCTATTTTGACAATTCGTATAATTTGCGGTGATGTTTTCATTACAGTGTGTCACACAGGAAGCCACAGAAGGATTAGCCGTAGACCAACTCATCCGCATTTTTCCAGCCAGTAATCACACTGCCGCCTGTCACCGTGCTCCCGTTCCTCAGCTCCAGCGCTGCCCTGGACCGCATAGTGTGTCCCTAAACTCGTTATGAAATAGATGCGCCACGTAGGCAGAAACGCCATTATCTGCATTCTATTAGGCTCTGTGATTTGATCTTTCAGAAATATCTGAACCCACAGCAAGATGGATGTCGGGTAAGACAAAAATATGCTAGTGGAATTTTGAAAACCACAGAGAAACTCTAGGATATACCAGGAAAGAAGAGGGTGAGGAAAAAGTGACCTGGGGGAAACCCGGACCCTATAAAGCTGGTCCACGCTATGCCCCCCTTATGGTTCACGGGGCGGTTTTGAAAACCCCGACTCAAGTGTACTTTATCCAAACCTGAACTTTTTTGGAAGTAGCTTTATTGGACTAATAAAAACCAGGTACTATGCCTGCTGACACAACAAGAAGCCCACGCTGGAAACTTTATGGTTGCTTTTTCCCTCCAGTTCCTGAATTACCTTTTTTTAGGTATGAAGTTGTGCCTTGTACTCTAAGGAAGAGCAAAACCATTTTAAAAACTTTGAGTCCACTCACCAATTAAAGAAGCCATTGGCAATATTTCCCTGTATTAATAACATTTCACTTCGGTCACTGTATTTGTGCTGCGAAGCATTTGACAGGGTAGCAAATTTCTTTTTTACATTTTTCCCTTTTTGACATGCAAACTGGGTCTCTTGGCCCAACTCCAGACTCACTGCAAACTTTTCCAGCAGATCTGTTCCAGGATTCTCTTTCTCCACCTACCTTTTAATAAAATAAGAAAAGAATTATTTTACCCTCTACTGGCTCTGAACTCTGAGTGATCTCATTCCCTTCCGTAGCTTTAGCTATGACCTATGAAATCAATAATATCAAAATTCTGCTTTCTAGCCCAAACCTCTGTCCTGAACCTCAATTCAGATTTTTAGGGCTGAACACACAGTCATCTCCAAGGATGCTGCATCAATCACGAACTCAACTATCATTTTGATTACTTAAAAGCAGTACAAACTCACATTTCTATGCAGGCGCTGTCAGGTTTGACATTGTTATGAGCCGACAGATACACATGCATGAAACACCAATAGTGTGTCTTCTCCTCACGTGTCTCCTCCCCGCAGTTCCATCCCAGATCCTGCAAACAGTAGCTTTCTGTGGTGGGACGTTTTCTTCTCCGGCTTGTTTTCCACGGCATCTGTTGTATATATCTATCGCAATAATTTGTATATGGTGAAGTAATTATTCATCTACCTGCTGATGTCCATTACAAGGAGAGTTTCAAGTGCAATGAGCCTTTTGTTAATTAATTGTGCATCACTACCACCTTACAATGAGCCTTTTTGATTAATCCTGCATCACCAGAAGAGCGCCCAGCACGAAGGAAAAGTGCCCTTTGATAGAGCAGTAAAAAATACTGAAAACAAAATCTCACCCTCATGAAGCTGATAGTCTAGTGAGTCAGACAAACAATAACCAAAGTCCTAAAGTAAAAAGCACGTAGGTTAAACAATGAAAAGCGCTAAGCATCAGAATGAAGGAGAAAGGGAGGAAGAAGGGACAGGTTACAGTGTAGACAGAGTTACAAGAAAAGGCCTCTCTGAAAATATGACATTTGAGTGAAGAACAGAAAAAAGTAAGGGGGTGACCCATGCAGATGCCTGAGCGAGTCCTCAGCTAAGAGCAGAGCAAGGGCAGGGTCCAGGCAGAGAGATGCCCGGCGCGTGACAGGGAATAAGGGACGGCTGTGAAGTGGGAGCCGAGGAAGACGGGCAGATAACGGGTTTGAGGGGGCAGGGGGGCGTGGAGGGGGTACGGGAAACAGGGGAGATGACAGATTTGGGATAGTCTCTTGGAGATCATGTGAGAATTTTGGCTTCACTCTGAGAAAGTCGGAAAGCTACAGAAAGATGCTGGCGAGAGGTTTGTCATCACTTTGCAGCAGGAAAACCTTGGCTGCTGCGCTGTGAACAGACTGCAGACGGGAGGCGGGAGCTGGAAAATTCCAGAACATTGTCATAATCCAGGCAGGAGAGGACGCTGGTGTGGTCTGGAGTGGAGGGGGAGGCAATGAGGAAGGGTTGGATTCTGTATATTCTTTGAGAGTAAAGGCAATCTTTTCCCCAGATTAGATGTGGTGTAAAATAATCTAGGCACATAATACCAACTTCCTGACCCCAACATCCATAATGACCTTTGGGGCAACATCATTAAATCTTTCTCAAACCTTCCACTCATTTTCACAACCAATTTGTCACAGAATTCTACCTTTCCCAATTCTAAAACACTGTTTAAACCATTCCACCTCCCATGCTGACCACTCTGCCTAATGACCGTCATTATTTCTTCCCCAACAATTGCTATAATCTTTTAATAGGCCTCGGGGTCTCCAGTTTCTGCCATCTCTAATCCACCTTCCTCCAGGCTACCAGAACTGTATTTCCAAAGCACAGACCTGACTGTGTCCCTCCTTTGTTTAAAATCTTCATGGGAGCCAGTGCTATAGAACAAGGCCCCAACACTGTACCTTTCCAGCCTCATCACTCAGAAATCCAGCCGGAGTGACCTCCATCGCATCCACACATCGTCCAAGGCCACGTGTGCCATGCCTTTGCTCATTCTGCACCCTCAGTTTGAAACTGCACTTTCTCTCCGAGTCCCACACACAGGTTTGGAAAGACCCCCAGCCCTGTGTCTCCACAGCACTTGTTCACTGACGCTTCAGGGCAACCGCGACTCTGTGCTGTGCTGTGGTCTGACCACCTCCCATTGTATGCACTTTATATCAGGCTTGGTTCCTAAACAACACTCAACAAATATGACAGATGTCAAAACATATGCTAAATTCAAAATGTGTCTTATGCCTTCCCAAGCTTCCTTTGTTCTGGTCTTATGTTGGGCTGTCCCAGGGACCAGCTCTTTAAAATTACATCACAGCAATATCTATGTATATAAATCTGGACCTACCATGTAGAGGGAAGCCTCCAGGAAAGAGTTTGAGAGAGTCTTTGCAAATTGCCCTTCCTCATTCCATATCTTTGATAGGCTGAATCATTTGTCAGTATTAAATAAGGTGACCAGATTTTAATATTGGTAAAGCAGGACACCATTGGGGGGGTGGGGCCTGGGGGGGTGGGGCCTGACAACAATGCAATCTTTGATAAGCAGTTCTTAATAATCAGTTCCTAATAATTATTTGTTATTATTAAAGTTTAACATTATAAAATTAACAAAAATAATATAAAACTCATATTCTGGCAAAATAGCCACATGGCAGCTGAAAACCATATATTCCCTTCCTGTTCTCCCATGTTCCCTAGTTTCCCATGCATTCTTTCCAAAAATCAGGGCTTTTTTAAAACGCTGCAGGGTGCAGGACAAATTGTTAAAAATTGGGACTGTCCTGCTAAAAACAGGACGTCTGGTCACCTTACTCTTGATGTGGGGGCTACTTGTTTGTTCCAGACAGTTTGGCTCCTTCTGAGCTAATTGTCCTTGCCTAGAAGCAAGGGAGGGAGCCAGTCTCCTTCTGATACCTTGCCCAGGAGGGGGTAGGGAGTTTATATGAGCCTTTTCATTTCCAAATGAAGTTACATTAACCTCTTCATTCCCAAATGGAGTTACAGTAACCTTTTCAGCACCCCACATCTGTATATTCCCTTCCCATTCTCCTGCTGTTCCCTAGCTTGTCATGCATTCGTTCCAAAAATTGGGACTTTTTAAAAACGCCACAGGATGGGGGACAAATTGTTAATAATTGGGACTGTTGGGACGTCTGGTCACCTTGGTGTTAAACAAATTAGTTAAAAACTCTTTTCCCTAGACTGCCAACTTGCTAATGGCTATTTTTCTGCCTTTGTTACTATTCCTGTTTCTCTCACTACCATACACCTCTTACCACTGCTATCAGTTTCTTCACAGATGCTCATGACTCAAAACCCTAAAGCTACACCCTGACTCCTCACCTCAACTCCTGTCCGTATTTCCATCTCCTGTTCCTCATTTGCCAGACAACATCCACTGTGTCCACTTCATCCTCTGCCTGGCATCAGCTCTTTCTTCCAATTATCCCTTTAAGCCTGAGGGATCTACTATTCTATTTTCTCAGCTTCAAATGTTGAGGATATCTTTGTCTCTTTCTTTTAATTCTTCTTTATATCCAAAGTAATAAATGTTTCTTCAGAGTTTTTATGTTATTAGTGTCAACTCCAGAATCAGCTGTCAGCACTGTATTTGGGAAAGACCTGCCCAGCTGGTCCTATTTACTCCGGAATTTTCACCTGTCTATTCAACTTGCCTGTGGATGAGAAACTATCAATAGAGTAATTTGCCTGCTAGCTATTTTTTTTCCATTGAGTCCTAAGATCTCAATGGCTAAACACACCCACAGACTCGCAGGTCATACTTCAATGCAGGGTTTCTCATCAAGCAATCTCCATTCAGAAACTCCAACTCTTTCTACCTGGTGGCTCCATCCATCTCCAGGTCCTCAGGGTGCCTCCATTCAGCCAGCAGGTAGCCTCTTCTCAAACACCTGGGCAATGAGGTGATACACATCACTTCCACTCAGATTTCACTAGCCGAGGTTCAGTCATAGCCTTGCCATGTTCCCAGGAAGAGGAGAAAATGAATTTCAGTAAATGCATAGCAGCATTTGACATATTCATCTTTCTAATTCAGGACTCAGAAGCTTGTTCAAGGACAAAGTTTTTAAAAGGTGAAGTCTCAGCCTGAGCGTCAACCCTCTACCATATTATATGCCACTCGTGTTTGGGAGAAGGATAAATTGCCTGGAGTCCCACTCAGTCTATGCTGTGAAGAGAGATGAATTTCCTATTTCTAGATCTGACCCTGAAGAATGGTTAAGTCTTCCCAATTCTTAAGAGATTATTGAATTAATGAAAGCAACTATACTACTATCTGGGTCAGTGACAATATAGATATTTTCATTTAACATCACAGGACACTGGAGAAAAAACAGCCATGTTCAATGCCACTAAGAGAAACACCGTCCATTGACTATTCCCCATGGCCAATTAACCAGGCACTCCATTGCTAAGCTCGTCACTGTGGCTGCCTTGACACTCAGCAATATCCAAGGGGACCAACTGCAGCCAAAGTAGCCATGTAATGTCATCTTCACTGAGTGAGATGACAGATATAATCAGGTTAGCACAGCCACAGATTTATTATTTCCATTCAACTAAGTTAATACAGAACCGTTATTGAGGAATTAGGTCCCAGTTTTAAAACTAAATGAATCCTGCTCTCACAGACTTCAAAACTCTGCTTTCCCTTTTATAGAAACACAAAAGCACAAATTCCATCTACCTGTCACTTACAGAAAGGAGGAATTATATTACTATTAGCCAAAGATATACATGTTCCAGCAGGAGATGTGTCCCAGCTTGCTGATGCTTCAATCTGTCAGCGCTCTCTGCCTTGCCTCACCCCGGCCTTGCCACATCAAGTCCAGAATGCAGCCAAAACAATGGAGGTTGAAAGGAAGTATTCTGAAGTTGAAGTGACATGTAGCCAATTGAAAAAACAGAGTTACAGTTTTTGCAAACTGGAAAGCTGTCACTCAAAGTGACACCTGGCCTTTTGCTCATTGGACAATCCATGCATGTAATATAATAGTTCTTCCAACTGTTAGCAAGAAAAGAGCAGGTGGTAAAGACAACTATTGCCTGAATTCCAAATAGCAGAAAGATTTTAGTATTGAGTTCTGCAGTCTCTGTGGTGTCACGAATGAGAATGAAAAGAAAATAACTACAAGTATCAAAGAGAAGAAAAACAAACACATTCCTATGTCTTCACTTTGCTATTGTTTTTAAAAGAAGGGGGGAGGGATCTGAAGGAAAGTGATTTCCCTAACTATATATTCCAGCAAGATATGTGATGCTGAACATTTAGCCTGGCAGAAGCCAAGATCAGTATATATTGTACATGACTGTACATTCCAAATATTTGAAATTAGCAAATAAACTGAAATTCACTCATAGCCTACACTCATACCTGTTAATAAAGCTCCTCAAGTTTGCATTAAGGTAAAAGAACACTGTGTCTAACTCATAAAGTACAAATCAACCATTCATTTATTCAACAAGTATTTACTAAAAATCTATCATATTGCTTGGGGGCAGTTTCTGCCATTTACCCAAACAAGGCACTGCTCTAGCACTGGGAAGACAGCAGAGACTGTAACAGCAAATTGGCGCCCAAATGGAACATAAATCCTCAAGTTAGAGAAGCAGACAATAAACAAAAGAAATACTAAAAAGTAATAATTACTCCGCAGAAATAAAATATAATCAAATTTCTCAGTCCAATTTAATTCCATATAGGAAGAGAGCATAAGGGGTTAAACTTGCAAATAGGATGGTCAAAGCCTTTGAAGTAAGATGGTGAATTTACCAACATTTGGGAGCAGTTATTTAAGACAAGAGAAAAGCCAGTGCAAATGCCCTGAGAAAGGAGTGTCCAGATATGCGAGGTCTGACAGTTCTGTTTACAGACTCGTGCCACCCAACTCTTTGTGGAATATCACTATGGTCACCCTTGAAGTACACCCTTTGGGAAGCTATGCTCTGACACCAGAATCCAGTTCACCCTTCAAAGCAATTTTGGAACACTTTCCGAAAGATCAAAGCTGTCATTGGATTACCCTGATGTCCTGATGTCATAATGTCTTCCTTTCAATATTTCCTTTATATTCAGGTAAAGAAAAAAGTCCTTGAAGGCAAGATCAGGTGAGGAAGGAGGATGTTCCAGGACAGTTATTTGTTTCCAGGCTAAAAACTCTCTCATGGATAGCGCAGCGTCAGCTGGTGCCTCAACATGATGCAAGAGCCATGAGTTGTTGGCCAGAATTTTCAGTGAAAATTTTCCCGTTTCTCTATTGATGTTTCCATGGTCTACTATGCTTCTCACAGTCAGCTGATGATTTTGAAGCACAATTCAATGAATTGTGCCATGTTTTCATCAATTCTACTCACTACTGGCCATTTCTCTCCCCTCAGAATAATGTTTAATCCATTTTTACAGTGCTGTTTTCTTCATGCATTATCTCCATAATCTTGGACTAACAGGTCCCTGGTTTTTACCCTCACTGTGGCCAAGTTTAACAAGAAATGTACAAATGTTTGTTCATTGCTTTAATTTAAGCTCCAACATTCTCACAAAGGCACATAAAACCATGCAACAGCAATAATGAACACCACTAAGGAAGATACCACCTCATGTCGACACAAACACTGATGAGACACTGATACACCAAACTTATGAAACCTTACGAAGGTGTTCGTATAGTTCTGCCAACATAACCACATACTCACAAGTTCAAGAACTTAATTGTCAGACCTCATACTCAAGGAAAAGCAAAGAAACTAGAGAAAAAAGTGAACAATGGAGGGAGTGAGCAGCGTAGGAGGGAAAGTAGGCAAGATCGTGTAGTTTTGCAGGCAATTGTTTTTTAACTTGGCTTTGGTCTGGGTGAGATTGTGGCTGCTGGATATAAACAGACATTACATGATCTAAGTTAGGTTTCGTGCTTGGTCACCCCAAGTGCTATGTTGAGAACAAACCTGAGAGAGCAAAGTGGGGGTGGTAAAGCCATTAGGAGGCAGTTACAGGAACGAAGACAAGGGAGCACTTGGTCCTGGCTGGTAACAGAGTAGGTAGTGAGAAGTGATAAGACTTTGTTAATTCAAACAAAGATTCTAGAAATAATGGGAAGATGGCATAAATGTGGTACGTGAGAAAAAAAGAAGAATGAAGAAGGATTGAATGTTTTCTAAGGTTTTTGTTAATTTTGTTTTTTCTTTTTGGTTTTTCAGCAACTGGAGATAGGGAAGCCTGTGGGTAGAGCAAGTTTTAGGTGAAAAACTGTCAATTTTTTAGCATGCACTTAGATTTCCATTAGGCAGCCAAGTAGAGCTATTAGTAGGCAATTTAATACATGAATCTATAATTGAGTTCCAGTTTGGAGAAATATATTTGGAAATAGTCAATATAAAAGTGATTTTGGAAAGAGATAGATCCCAACGAAGTGAGTCTAGATGAAGAAGAGGAAGTCCTAAGAACTGGGTCCTGGGACACTTCAATATTAAGAGCCTGGGAAAATCAACAGGAACTGGAATGTGTCCAAAAGAAGTGACCGGTGTGGCAGGGGGAACATCAGAAGCCAAGTGAAAAACTTATTTCACAAAAGGAGGGTCATCTCCAAGTCCAATACTGGAGGTAGCTATTAATGACTACAAGGTTAGGTGACCTGAGTCAAATCACTTGGTGTCCCCCTGACTTGATGTAGTCCTTCATGCAATGATGTAGCAATTCATGCTAAAGTTAGCCATGAGCAAATAAATAGAAGTCCACTGAAATGCTGACAATAATAAAAATGGTGTCACATATTGACATATTCTTACTATGTACCAAGAATTTTACAATCTTAACGTCATTTAATAGTCTCAGAAACCCTAGTAAGAAGACTTCCCCCCTTTTATAGAAGACATCCTAAAGCTCAGAGAACTTTTGTGATTTCCATGAGTTCACACAAGTTTTAGAAAAAGTCACTGAGACATAAAACAGGTAGCCTGTGTTGGTGACCATCACAGCACGAGGCTGACATTTCACCCAATTACAGTCATCATTACCTGAATTTATGACTTTTAAGGAGCATTAATAACTTTGAGAAAAGATCTTATGTAAAAGGAAAAATAAAAAATACATATTTAATGGTAAAATTTTTTCAAAATTATAATGACTGCCATAACCAAATATAACTAGTCACCCTCATGGGCCATTTTCTACAAGGTGCTGCATTCAAAATTTGTTTTAAAAATGCAATTTGTGAAGTCTTGAGGATCAATGTATACCTTTCTCATAGTTTCTTAAAAATAAAGTATGGAAGTGCCAGGGAAAGGGATATATAGCATTCAGCATAAAATGTTCTCTAATTTTTTTTTTTTTTGAGACAGAGTCTCACTTTGTCACCCTCAGCAGAGTGCTGTGGCATCATAATTCACAGCAACCTCAAACTTTTGGGCTCAAGCGATTCTCTTGCCTCAGCCTCCCAAGTATCTGGAACCATTGGTGCCGGCCACAAGGCCCAGTTATTTTTAGAAAGGGGTCTCTCTCTTGCTTAGGTTGGTCTCAAACCTGTGAGCTCAGGTAATCCACCCATCTCAGCCTCCCAAAGTGCTAGGATTACAGGCGTGAGCCACCACACCTGGCCTCCAAATATTTTATTTGATGTATTTCTCTCACCCCAGAATTTACAACTGCTTTTGTCATAATAATTGACTGTGATACTCTAGTCTCTGAAATTCTGATGAATGAGCAGAATAGATAGTTAAAAGTTCAAACTCTGGTGCCAGGCTGAGTTGCCCATTTCTGCTGTGGAATCTTAACTGCTCTATGCCTCAGTTTCCCTAATTACAAAATGCAATAATGATAGCATCCTACCCTTATATTATTGTATGGATTGAATAGGTTTTTATATTTAAGTGTTAAGATAAGTGCCTGACATGTGGCAGGTGCAATTATGCACTGTGACAACATCTCTCTGGTTCTATCTCGCCGTATTCCACACAGACTATAGCGTTACCCCTCCGTGTGCTTCCCAGGGAGGCTTCCTACTCACTTCGCAGCCCCACACTCCGGCTTCCTCCCCATCCTTCGTGAGCTGAGCAAGATTCCCCAGGCACCATGACCCCATGAAGCTTTGACAAGTCCAGGAACAAAATTTGATATCAGCATCCTCCAGCGTCTCTGTCTATGATATCATTAAAAAGCGAGATTCACTCAATTCTTTCCCTCAAAGGCTTAGAAACCCCTTGCTAAAACAACTAAAGCAAATACGGGGTTCTCTCTTGCCCCCAGAATTCTGAGCAGGCTGGTGTCCTAAGATCTTCAAAACACTGCGGAATGGGGGTTTAACGATCACCACGTCTCTCTCAAAACAACGCGAGGGCAGATTGTCCACCGCTTCCTGGCCAGCCTCTTTCGGTTGCACCTTGTTTGTTGAGGAGTCAGATTGCACGAAACCAAAGCACCCCCAAATCACTCAAGCTGCCCTCACCATGCCATTGCCTCACCTTTTGGTTGTTTGTGTGCCTTGAGGTTTGCCAGAATTGTCTCTTTTACTTCCAAAAAGAATCATGATGGCTTCTTGATTTGGAAATCAAATCCAACATAATCCATAATAAATCAGCTTCAACCAGTTCTATTGACCACGCTTCCATCTACTGCCCCCTGGTGGATGAACCGCAGTCGCAGTTGCTTTCATCTGAACACCGAGGTCTCTTTTCCTCTCACTGATTCACACTTGGCAATTCAAAACTAAGCCAATCTCCCTGGAAGTTTCTGGGGAGCCTGAACCTATAACGACCCGAATGCCCAAAGACCCTCACTTAGTTGGTGGCATTCCCTGCTCTGAGGCTATTTATCTTTGTTCCATTTCAGTGGCGTTTCTAACTGCTTTTATAGACCTTTACTCCAGTCCCTGGCACGAATACCTCCCACTAATTTCTCAAGTTTCTAGGAGAGCTGGCCTCTACCCTGGGGCTCAAAGCCTGCTTAATTCCAGTCCCACAGTTGCAGCCAAGTCCCCAGAGATTATTTCTCGTCCAGTGAGGTGAGGCAAAAGCATGAACTAGCCCAAGAGGGCAGTTACTGACCTCTTCTGCTCCAAGAACAATTCCAGTTTCCTCAATAAATTGGTGTCCATGGAGCCTGTTAAAAATCAATTTTCAGCCTGTTTATCCACTAGGGAATTTTTAAGATTTCCTCTGTTGACCCTCAGCCATTAATTTCAAAACAATGAACATGAATTCACAGAACACAAACAGATTCACAAACCAGACCTACCCCAGGCAGAAAACGCTTCCAAGCCAGCCAGATATGGCCACCATCTTTCCTATTAAGACATTACAGCTGTCACAAGGATTACCTTCACTTTATCTCACCTGAGAGCTTTGTCTTTCAAAGCAGTTTTTTCTACCAACTATAGCCAAGGAGGGAGTGATCTTGGTTGTACATAATAGGAGAAAATTGTTCTTTTCTCCACTTGCCCCTTTCTCATCTCAAGTCTCTGCACCAGCACCTCACTGCTTTATCCCCATGAACTTAACTCCCATCTCCTGGACATTTCGAGCTTTCTTACTACTATAAGCGAAATCATCCAGAGGCCTGATCTTTTAAGAGATAAAAGATGGAGTCCAATTGGTGGGCTCTTCTTGTCTGGCCACTGTCGGCAAAGCCATCACTAACAACACACTGTTAACTCTAAGTTCTGCCTGGATGTTGTATGTGAACATTGATGCCAATCGGTTCTTCCTGTTTTTGATCCAGTTCTAAAAGTATGTGACCTACCGCTAAATCTCTCCCAAACCTCTCCGTCTATCCTTCCCAACTAGTGGATATATTCTATGAATGATACAAGGAACACTCCTATATGTCCGTACTTTGTGAAACTGCCTAATACCATCTGTCTTTTTCTTCAGTTGAAAGAACCATGCAGTCTAAGAGTGAAAACACGGACTCCATAGAATTCCAAAATGAGGGTGATCATAGTGACGCTGTGCGTTTAGCTTAGAGGTGATTTGCACCCCAAATCACAGATGAATTCCATGGAGCTGAATCTCCTCAGACAAGTCTTCATAGAGCATCACATTCAACGAAATAGCATGAATGACCACAGAAGGCCTGAAACATCACTACATTTGTAGATCTTGATGAACTGATGAATTGCTTTTAGTGGGCAATATGGAGAATTTACACAAAGCTTCACAGGAATTTTTCTCAAAATTATTTTTGACCATCTCTTGCTAACTCCATGGGTGTTATCTCTCATCATCTGCATGCTCCCTCCCTGCCATGTTCTCTACCTGCCCTCCATCCATGTGGCTCACGTACCCCAGGCTCCGGACAGGTGACTCTTCACCACACATACCCCACCCCCTGCCACGAAGCAGAGTTTTTCTCCTGCTCTGTCAGAAAATTTTTCTCACAATAATGAGCTCTTACAGGAATTCTGCTGAATACAAACACAAATTCTCCACCTTGTTAAACTTTCAATTTATAAAGCGTACAGTCATTCACCTACCACCCAACTACTGAAATTGTTCTGCAAATAGAAATTATCTTCAATCACTTCCTCTGAACTTCAGTATCTGATTTTAAGCTACAAAATCGATTTAAGATGGTCCTAGATGGGGGAAAAATCATAACAAATAGTTGGGAACAGCCATGCTTTTATCCCTGGAAATAGGAATGAACGCAAAGGCTACTTTAGATGCACAGACTATTGGAGTTTGATAATTATGTCCTGCTCAGAATATGGGGTAGGGGGAGGGGGGGTGTACTTCACCAAGGCAGAGATTCTCTTGCTTTTTTGGTTTCCACATTTGTTTGCTCACTGACAGCTACACATTTGGGAATGCCTAGACCAGATGGTGTATTCCTGGCTCTCCAGAGGATTTTATGGCCCCGAGGACCAATTTTCAGAGACCAATGCATCTTGTTGGACCAAGCCTGAGAAGCTAGTCCTAAGGGCTGTGATGGATTGTCGCTAAAACTGAGCTGTGCTGAAAGTTATAAATCATCAACTTTCCTCAGGTTTAGATGGGACTGAGACAAGAAAGATCATCGAAGTCACCAAGCTGTCCCACGTCCTAAAAAGTACATTAAAAAGGGCATCATCTAGCAAAAATGTAAACACGGGTAATACACATTCCAGGCATATGAAGTTCAGGCACTAATCATCTCAGATAAATGGTAAACAAATGATGAGTTACATGTAAATCAACAGTGTTGTCAAAACATTGCCCTTTTAATCCCAGATAAATGATGAAGTTTATAAAAGGAGATCTCTGAGGGTCAGGGACGATTGTTTAAACATACATGGAGAGTGCTTTAAGTGCTAATCCATTGCCATTTCTGTAAACCACATTTCTATCATCAGTCTTTGCTGCATAAAATTGCCTCACCATTTTATAAATCCATGGACCCAGCTGAAACGTGCCCCTGCTGGAAACGAAATTTTTACATTATGCTTGAAAGTCTTAAACTCGCCTCTACGCACACATAGTGACATGGCTTGGAAACCTCGGCTCAAGGCACCACAAAGTTTAAAACGCTTCCCAGCTTTGTGGAGAGTCCTTTCCACCCGACTCTGAAAGCTCTAACGATACAGAAACGCTTCCCTATCAAGCCGTCTCACCAGGTACTTTATAAATGACTCTGGATTCTCCTGAAAGCTGCTGCACATGTGCTTTGCTTTACCAGCGAGGAACACAGACGTGCTGATGGTCTCAGTCCAAACCCTTTTTGCAAGCAAGAAGGAAATGCGGAATGTTCAGCTAATTGCTAAGAGGAAATCCACATGTGTTATTTGCTTTCCATGAAAGGACAGGTCCTCTTGCTGTTTAATTGATGAAATGCTGTACACAAAACTGACAGTGATTAATACCATCCTGCGATGCCATTTTAGGAGCTGTAAGTGTGTTGCTTTCGAATTTGTACGTTGACATTTACATTGCTATTCGCTAGGTATAAAATCTAGTTCTTGCCTTAAGCATTTATATGGGGGAGGAGGGATGTTAAATAATTTCAAATGAAAATATCCTCCCAGGGAGCCAATCTTTAAAAACCCAGGAACCGATTACTTCTTGCCCCAGATTTCCTGTTATAATAAAAACAAACAAATACTGCGCTACAAATTCACCTAGCAATAGTCATGGAGCGCTCAGAGAGTATTTTATATGGTTTCTCGATGATGGGTCTCTCCCCACAAGACTGGAAGGTACAGAATGCCCAGATCCAAGGGACAGGGAGTAAAGTGAGTGAATCTCAGTGGGCTCCTCCCCCCGCGGTCCCCTCCTCACACACAGGCACAGAACTCCGGGAATCTGTGCTCCAGGGAGCCCCAGACAATACACAATGGCACTCACATTTCCTTATTTGATGCAATCTCAAAAGAAGGTAGGGTTCAAGCCCTGGTTTTCCTTTGTAATTGCTAACATAGGGAAGGATAAGAAGGGCTTGTTTTATTCTTCAAAGAATCCGCAGTTCATTATATTCAACTTAAGCTCTCCCCATCCTGACACCGCTCAGGCCCTCCCCAGACCATGGACAGTCACGCTATCCTCCATCGCTCGTACTTAACAGAGGTAACAAAGTCTCTTTGTTTCTTCTTTAGACCTTAGTTCTGATATCACAAGTATTCAGACATCAGAATTTTGCAAAAAATAAACCCCACACAATAAATCCTAAGTAGGAGGACACTGAGGCTTTCCGACTGCCACTCCTCTGCCTCACGTGCAGACCAAGGCCAGAAGACAAATCTGCAAATATCCCCGGGCACCAAGCAGGGAATGACAGTGGGAGACGTAATTGAGATGACAAGAGACAGGCTGAAAGGTTCCTAATGCTACCTTGAAGAAAGCAGAATTGCAAAGACCACTAGTGGCAGTTGACCCTGGCCTCAGTGTCTCGGCACCTGTGGTGGACCTGCCCAGTCTAAAAGGACCAGTAGTCACTAAGCTCCATGCAAATGTTTTGTGAGCAAAAATACAAGTTGAGAATTGCCAGACTTATCAGCTTCCCAGGGAGCTGAAAATCAATATTTTTATGTGATTCTTTCAATGTTTAAGTAATGACAATTAAGTCACCTGAAAGAGAAAGCCTGCTACTTGGTGGATTATAACTATTCAGGACAAATAAATCCAATATGTGAGTCAGATCAGGGCCAAAGGCTGAAACTTTGCAGCGCTAGCCATGACAATGCTCAAGAAAGGTGTGTTTCATTTTTCTAATTTTAATTCAGCATAAGACGCTTTACTACTTAAAATGAGGTCTTGATACAGAGAGGTTTCAGAAAACTACACTTGGAGTTCTGCCACTCAATTCTGCCCTGATGGCTCCTGTCAGAGCCAGACTCTGTAAAAGCCTAGAGGAGGAGAATCCCCTTGTCAGTTATCATTTATCCTGAACACTGGAGGATGGAATCCACGCTTTTCACCAATAACTAACTGCAGATCGGCTCAGCTTCCACCCACTAATGTGTTCCACTATCCAAAAAGTTCTTCAGGACAGAGAACAAATCACAGGGAAAAATGAGAGACAGTCGCTCTGTGATGACAATGAAAACAAATAACACCAGGGAAGGCCCTGCAAACACTTCCAAGAGGAGAGAAATGGGAGGATTAACTTATGGACAACAAAAAGCAGTGATATGGTGACAATTTAAGTAATTAAACAACTGCACTGATGGCGTTCCACCACTTCCATGAGTCACCAGCCGACTGAAACTTCCTCCTCCTCCTGGCATCCAGGCACAGACAACTCAGTCTGTGACCCTCGGTGTTCCCTACATACCCTGCCTCGCGCCACAGGGTCCCCGATGTCTACACACACGCACACCTCTCACCACAGGGTCCCCGATGCCTACACACACACACACACACACACACCCTCACACCCAGGACGGAGCGACTGGCTTTCGAAAAGCCAACAGACATCTTCCGTGCCAGTCTCCGCTCTATCGTGAAGACGCTGACCAGGGAAAAAGTAAAATCCTCCATTCAAACCCTATCCTTGCTAAGGGGAGGGCCTTAAGTGACCAACTGTCTTGTGCCAGACCCTTTATGGTTTGTCTTTGACAGTATCAAACCAAACAGCTATAAGCCAAGCAATTTTTAAAAAAAGAGAGAGAGAGAGAGAAAGACAAACGTGGAGACCAAACACCTCCTGCCTGCTGGTGAGACTCGAGCAGGCGTGCGGGCAATCTGGGCAGGACAGGCTGGCAGCCCATAGGCTTTTTGAAGTGAAGAGCAAACAAGTTGAGGATTTTTATCATGCAGGCTTTGTCCGGTAATTCAGCCAGAAGCTTTACCAATACAGCTGCTTCCAAAAACTAAAACACATGGGGCCGAAAGCCTCGCAACTTACAGCAAACACGATTCACAGCCAGGACCAGCATTTCCCACCGCTGAGGAGGAGACACGCTCTGCCACTAAAAATAAAGTGGTGGCTCAATCCTGATCATCTCCCAGGCAGACCGAAAGTAAGGGGTGCTGGGCAATTATAAACCGTACAAAAACAGCTAAAGGGCCTGTGATCAGAGTGGGAAGCTACAGCTACAGAGAGCTCCCTCTGGGTGGACGGTGAGGGCCAGAGGGGCAGCTGGGAAAGAAAGGGGTCAGCTATGGAAATAATGCTCAAAAGACAAGAAATAAAGGGCTCACAATTATTTTCTTATGAACTATGTAGCTCCTATTACCCCTGCTGTCCTTACTCCCTAAGGGTTGGGAGGGAAAATTATATATATACATACACACCCGTGTATATTTGCATTTATACATGTGTGTATAAACTTTTCTATATTTAAATATATTTATATATTAAAATCCTATAAAGGTTAGGAGGTTGTCTATCTCTGCTATTTATTCCTCCTCACACATGTTTATCCCTCTAGCATCTTGCCAAAGGGTCACACCCCCTCCTTGCCCCTGGCCTTTCAGCCCAGTTGAATTTGGACCTTCAGGGACACAGGCCGTTAGAGAGGCCTTATCGTTTCCATGGAAGACATAAATCGATTGCAAATATCACAAATAAAACATTCTCAAATGTTACGCTATGGACAACAACCAGGCCCTGAGAGTGCCCTAATTCTTCCTGCAAAATGAATCCAGGTCCTCTCTCATCAGAAGGAGAGATTCTCGCTCTTGAGGTTTCAACAGGTGATCAAAATCCTTTTAGTCCACCAGGCAACTGAGTGGCCTGTGCTGAAAGGGGGGGTAGCCTAGGAACGTGCGCGGGGCTGTTTCAGCCTGAAGTGCGTTCTTCAAACTGGGGGTGTAATCTGGGCTCCTCCATCTATATGAAAGATTCACCATTACAGTAATTATTATGAATTATAGATAAGCACTCTGTGTAATGCTCTGCTCTCCATTTCCTACAAATCAAATTACTGAGGGTTATATTGGATTGTGGACATATTTAGAAAACCCTTTTATGGTTGTTTGTTAACTTTCCTTTTGCCAAGAGGCTCCAGTCTCTCCTTTGACCAGATGGCCCTATAGTGCCTGCCTTGTAAAGGACCATACACTCCAGAGAGGGCTGTGCAGGGCGGGACGCTGACCTCCTTTGACCAGAAGGCCCTATAGTGCCTGCCTTGTAAAGGACCATGCACTCCAGAGAGGGCTGTGCAGGGCGGGACGCTGACAGGGCCCTGGAATCACCACGCAGACCAACACGGAGCCAGTAGAACCGTCCCACCAGGAAACCTTTGAGGCTCCCTACTGTGGGCATGGGCAGGTGCTCAGGAATGACCTACTGAATGTCCATACTGGGGATGATTTCAGGGGAGCAGCCAAGAGAGACAACCCCTACTGAGCGAGATTTCCAAACTGGACCCCCAGACAAGAACAACTCCGCTTCTGCAGCTGTTGATGAGGGGTAGAAGGGGCCCACTGTGGGAGGAGGGGGAAGTGGACTCACACACGGTTCCTATCATGATGAATTAATCCCAAATTATTCCGTCTCTTGATCAGCTTATCAACCCCGATTCTGGGTGCCCGTGCAGCCGTCTAGTCACAATGAAGGGTTGTGTACGACAGTGGAGACTGGGAGGCTGCCAGAAATCTGGAAGATCTTCAGGTCTAAAGAGTTGCAAAGACCAGAACTCCAGGCTGGTATCCACCGTGGCCTGCCTTCCCTCTACTCTGCCTGCTCAGATATAAGGCACCCCTTATCCAAACTTCTATCCCACCCCCGGGACTATGTCATAGGTGGCAGCTAGTTGTCACACGAACTAAATCTTTCCATAATGGTAACGACTGGCAAAGATGCCCTATAATATAAATAGCGTTTCCTGATCGCTTCCTGTGTGCCCGGGACCGCTGCACCTGATCCCTTCCTGTGTGCCTGGGACCGCTGCATATGTGTTATTTCATTTCATCCTCTTGGGAGGTGAGCAGAATTATTTGTCATTCTCATCTGACAAGCATGGAAACACAGGCAGGGAGATGGAATGCCACTTGCTTAAATTTGCCTTTAAGGAGTGGATTCAAACCCAAGCAGTATGGTTCTGAAACTGGCACACTTAACCCCATACCGTGCAGACAGATACCATCTGTATCCTTCTCTGAATAGCCTCAGGCCCACTGGCTCTTGGACCCTCCCCATCGCTCATGGGTAAAACTAAGGGGTTGGACTCCCTTAATGGTTTTCAAGCTGTGGTCCTGCTCCCTGTGGAGATTGAGAATAGCAAGGCTCCGTTTCCGGTTTCCTCGCTTCAATTTCAACCCCAATACTTCTGCTTCCAGCTCTTTGCATGTGTTACATTTATGTGTAAAATTACTTTGACGGGATGTTTCTTAAACTTCAAACAGTTTGAAATCTACAGAGACCGTCAGCTGCTGACCACAGTTCAAATACAGCCTGCAGATTTTTTTGTTTGGCCCTAAAGAGATTTGTTTTGCATTGTTTTAATTTGGATTACACACCAACATCTAAAATTTAGGGTATTTTACATAAATATTGAAACTCTCCTGAAAAGTCAGATGTGTAAACATGGGGTGGTCTTCCCAGGAGCAACCACGTGTCAGTAGCTCTAGATGGTCCGTGCATTCTGCTCAGCCCCCTGTCTCTAAGGCTAACCTCACCTGGCCCCCACGACCCCGAGTCTAGATTATCTTGAAAGTCCTTCTTCAGCTTCAATATACCCCCAACTGAATTGTAACTTCAAGACCTGGCTTTCTGCCTACCCAATATTCCTCAGAGCTTCCTACCTCCATCTCCTTTGTCTCTGCTCCCATCTCAGTGTGTACACACACATGCACACGTGTGTACATACACACGCATGCACACACACACATTCACACATGCACACACACGTGTGTATGAAAAATGTTCAATACATAATAGAGGTTCAATAGCCACTCTCTATGTTAGAAAAGGGATTTCTATAATATGCCACTTTGGAATATTTACATTTTATCAAAGAATCTTGAGCCTCAATTTTTCAGCCCCAAAGAATGCATTTCTAATGATGTATTTTATCTCCCAGCATGTCAGGCAAGCCTGAGAGAAATATGGGGGTGGAATGATTCTCTGATGGGTGCAAAGGCTCATACCTATAATCCTAACACATTAGGAGGCCAAGGTCATAGGATCACTTGCAGCTACCAGTTGGAGACCAACCCAAGCAACATAGCAAGATACCCCTATATCTACAAAAATGTTTAAAGAACAAAATTAGCCAGACTTAGTGGTACATGCCTGTAGTTCCAGCTACTCAGGAGGCTGAGGTAAAAGGGTCACTTGGGCCCTGGAGCTACAGGGAGACGTGTGATGTCCCTGCACTCCAGTCCAGGCAACAAAGTGAGACTTGTCTCAAAGAAAGAAAGGATTCCGTTAGTCAAGTAATAAAGATTCTCTGTAGTTCCTAGATTAATTAGAGCTTATTACAAGGATATTTAAGGACAATAGAAAAACCAGAGTGCCAGGTGACACCTCATTGTACCCCTCAGAGATGGGAACATCTGGGAGTAAGAGGAATCCCGGTCACTCCCATGCCCACTAACCTGACCCTGGCTATCAGCAGGGCTCGGTTCAGCTCTTGCATGATGACGACTCAGCCCCTCTCAGCCGGCATCTCCTCCTCCCCCGGCAGTCAGCCACCTCACCCTCTGCTCCCTGCCATTTCTGATTCGGTTTCTGCTTCTTCATAAAGCTTGTTTACTTCCCCCCTCCGTTTACTCATCTTTCTTGCCACCACAAGCCTCTCGGTGTGGTTCTTTTTAGCTTATCCTCCTCCCAAAACCAACTAACCCACTCCTTCCCCAGTTGCCCTTGTTCAAATTCCTGAATGACAACATCTG
This sequence comes from Galagoides demidoff, assembly GCA_963574575.1. NCBI lineage: Eukaryota > Metazoa > Chordata > Mammalia > Primates > Galagidae > Galagoides > Galagoides demidoff. The sequence goes on from CAUYQV010188540.1 coordinate 32,763, forward strand.
ACCCAACTGGTCACAATTCTGACAATTTGGGCAGCTTCTCATGCCAAACCATCTCATAAGACGCTGGCCAGCCTAAAAATGGGTTAGGCATAGGACCACCCTGGTCCAGTCTGATAGGTCCAGCAGAAGGGGATTCACGGCCACCCAGGGCGGCTTCCACAGCCCACTTGTGGATAAGGCACTTGCCCCACCATGCAAGCTACTAGCATGGCAGGCGATGTGACAGACCTTAGGCTTCACTTCAAATAGCGCCCACAGGATCGTTAGACCGCACTTAGAATCAGCCAGTGTCTTCACCCCTCTGGTCCCTCTGAAGCAGAAACCAGAGCCATCACCATATTGCTGTGGTGTCCAGTGCACACAGACCTTTAAGCAGGAGACACTGAAGGGCCTCTGTGGTTGGCGTCTGCTCCTCAGTGACAACCTCCTCTAACTGGGATCAGGTGCATGGGCCTCGGTCAGCTGCTGGACATCTCAAATAGCTCTTATTATCCAGGCTTAAATCCCAGGAAATTCTATCAATCCCCAAATCTCTCCACCAAGTTCATTTCCATGGCTTCAAATACCACCGCTGTTGAATCCCAACAGTGTAAGCCCAGCCCAGTTCTCTCTCTCCTGAATTCTCATACCCATAATTCTAGCACTTAGAGAGGCCAAGGCAAGAGGATTGGTTGAAGCCAGGAGATTGAGACTAGCCTTGCAGAAAACTTGTCTCCACAAAAAAAAAAAAAAAATCACTATTCCTATTGAATATTACTTCCCATATACCTCTTAATTTTGCTTCCCTGCCAGAGTGAACTTACTGCTGATTTCTCAGAGGTAATGCTCCTTGTCACCTCTTTTCTTTTGTATATCAAAGCTATTCCCTATGACTAGAGCACTTCCCTTTTATCCATTACCCTCCATCCAAACCCTAAACTCCTCTGTCTGGCTAATTCCTACGCAAGCCTCCTTCAAGTCTCAGTTAGGGTCACTTCCTCCAGGAAGCCCTCCCCGACCCCCCGGTCTGGACCAGGTACCCCTCCTAGTATCTCAGCCCCTCCGTCCTGTTTCTCACACCATGGAGTTTGGAGCTGCCTGTTTTCTTCTCCGTATCCCCAGTAAAATATCTGCTTGCTGAGACCACATCTGCCTCCTTCAAATCTGTGTTCCCAGTGCCCAGCACAGTAATTGACACGTAACGGTTGCTTGATAGATATTTGTTAGAGAATAAATGCCTTACTCTGCAAAATCTATATGCTTTTCATATATTTTTCTTCAAAATGTACCCAGAGAATAAAGTTGTGATTTTGATAAAATTTCAAAGGCAACTGGAAACAGCCGAAGACATGCATAACCCCAAACGCAAAACAGAATGACAAGCGTACAAATAAAAAATACAAAGCAGAATGGAGAGGCGAGTCACAGAGAGTCACGTGAACCGTTAGCACAAACAGAGCACAAATTCTGGGCTTGCATGTGCTCCCCTGCCCATATTTCTAAGGACAGTAGCCCAGATGCCCCTGAGAATTACCCAAGCCCTTTCCTTCCCAGTGTTCCTGCACTAATTCATACTCCTGAAACTCAGATATTCTGGTAACAAATAACCAAACATTGGGAGGAAAGTTACAAATTGTAGTCATATGTCACAGCCCAAGCAAATGGCAGCCAAATTTCCCTATATAAATTGGAGAATTCTCTTATGATTTCACAAGATGTATTGAAAAGGAAAACAGTAGAAAGAAAATTCATTTTTTACTCAGCTAATATAGTATATGGGTAAAAGGTTCACGTTTAAACTGTTACAGATGAGTGAGTTTTTCCAGAAACACAATTTTAACAAAGCATAATACCACTGAGATAATAAAACTAAAGTTACTTTAAAAAAAAAAAATTAAGTTAACACCCTCAGAGCAAATCATGCTAATATCACATTTTAAATAACGTTACTTTGCTAGCAACAGGAAAACAGATTTTTTTTTTTGCTCCTTTGTTTTTTTTCTTTTTTTCTTTTTTTTATTGAATGGTAACTACGTACCTTAATGCAATTCTGGGGTACAGTGTGGTGTTTTCACATACAATTTGAAACATTTCCATCAAACTGGTTAACATAGCCTTCATGTCATTTTCTTAGTTATTGTGCTAAAACGTTCATATTCTACTCTTAGAAAAATTCACTTATACCCTTGTAAGATAAACCACAGAAGTGATCCCTCCAATTCCCCTTCCTCCACTCATTCCCCCCTCCCTGTATTCTTAGACTGTTATTAGGTTATAGCTTTCATATGAAAGCTATAAATTAATTTCATAATAGGTCTGTGTACATTGGATACTTTTTCTTCCATTCTTGTGATACTTTGCTAAGAAGAACATTTTCCAGCTCCATCCATGTGAACGTGAAGGACATAAAGTCTCCATCTTTCTTTATGGCTGCGTAGTATTCCATGGTATACATATACCACAGTTTGTTGATCCATTTGTGGATTGATGGGCACTTGGGCTTCTTCCATGACCTGGCAATTATGAATTGGGCTGCAATGAACATTCTGATACAAATATCTTTGCTGTAATGCAATTTTTGGTCTTCTGGGTATATACCTAATAAAGGAGTTGCAGGGTCAGACGGCAGGTCTATTTTTAGTTCTCTAAGTGTTCTCCAGATGTCTTTCCAAAAGGAACATATTAGTTTACATTCCCACCAATTTTCTATTTCTTAATAACACGATTGTTATTTCTCAAAGTAGAAGTAGTATCTGATCAATCTAACTCTACGAACACAAATTTTCGGAGCTGGAAGGAAATTTAGAAGTAGCTCCGTCTTTTCTATTCAGATGGCAGCCTATTAATGTAAACCCAGGTTTCCATATTCAAAAACTAGTTTTTAAGTTCCTAACACTTAAAAACAAAACATTGATTGAATTGAAACATTATTCAATTAAGATTGAAAAGAAATGCCATAGAATATGTTATACATGATCATTCTTCCTTAAGTTAATTTTCAAACAGAGTGTTCCAAAATTTGCCCCTAAAGTTGCCATCTGCAGAAATTACAGGAGTACTGGGGTATTGTAGGTGTATGTCCCGTCACAAAATATTCATCACAAAATTTTACAAAATGCTGTATTTGCAGATAGTCCCTACACGTTGGCCACCTCTTTGTGACATTTTGGTAGCATATTGGTAGCAATTGAGTGAGTGGTTCACTACGAAGAATGTTGAAAGGATCATCCAATTACCATTCATATTTCATTTATGTACTTATTAATTTGTTGCTGTCATAGAGGGAGTGATTCTACGGTTAGTCTTGCTAGCAGGATACTAGCTCTGCTATGTGAATGGGAAAAGTTATTTCGGCCCTTCTTTAAATGTAGTTTACAATAACATGCTTCATAGAGACATAGTGAGAATTTGAGGAGAAAATATATAAATCATTTAGCAGAATCTGAATGTAAGTTCTTATATAATATTGTTATCATCATTTTTGTTACTGAGAAAATATGAGCATTGCAGAAGTAAACTGCTTAAGTTTTCTTTAAAGAAGATTATATCAGAATAGGTTAAGTTCACATAATAGCAACTTTTCTTTCTTTCTTTTTCTTTCTTTCTTTCTTTCTTTTAAAGAAGATTATATCAGAATAGGTTAAGTTCACATAATAATAGCAACTTTTCTTTCTTTCTTTCTTTCTTTCTTTCTTTCTTTCTTTCTTTCTTTTAAAGAAGATTATATCAGAATAGGTTAAGTTCACATAATAATAGCAACTTTTCTTTCTTTCTTTCTTTCTTTCTTTCTTTTAAAG